>LPNX010968222.1:49936-101381 GCA_001517045.1 Pseudotsuga menziesii | reverse complement strand
TGAGTCATCAGTTCCTACTTAGCATTAAATTTAACATAATGTCTCAGGAATATAATTAAAACAATTAACATTATTTTACAAAATTGGGGTATGTGACATCAAGTAATGGTTCAGACTTGATGATGATCCAGCAGTGACGATCTAAATCAAGTGATGATCCAGACTTGATGATGATCTAGCAGTGACGATCCAGATCAAGTGATGATCCAGACTTGATGATGATCTAGCAGTGATGATCCAGATCAAGTGATGATCCAGACTTGATTATGATCCATCAGTGACGATCTAGATCAAGTGATGATCAAGACTTGATGATGATCCATCAGTGACGATCCAGATCAAGTGATGATCCAGACTTGATGATGATCTAGCAGTGACGATCTAGATCAAGTGATGATCCAGACTTTATGATGATCCAGTGATGATCCATACTTGATGAAGATGACTTGACAATGAAGATGACTTGAAGATGAAGATGACTTGATGATGATCCAGAAGATACCGAGAAGAAGACTTGTACTGATAAATTGTGTCGAGAGAATACCTTCCTAGTTAAGAGGGAGTGTTGATGTATTTGTAACTTCGGAATGTATTCACTTGTATATCTTATGTATTGTACCCCAATGTTTATTCCAGGAAGTATCTATAATGTAATTGAGTCATTTCATGCCCCAATGTTATGATCGGGAGACTCAATAATGTAACAAGTCATGTAAATTCATTGAGGTTAACCCTCCATTGTAAGTCAGGGCAATAGTCCCCACAGTTGTGTCAAGGTTAACCCTCCTTGTTGATCAGAGGGCAAAGTCCCCACAAGTTGTGGGGCACTAGGGTTATTAGACTCTCCTAGAGATGTCAGCTCTAGTAAGTAATTGTTAAGTGGGGCCGACATGTTAAAGTGGGAATTAAGTGAATGGAAGAATATATAGAGAGAGTGAGACTCTCTATTTATCACACAGTCACTCACTCATTGGGGCGCATGAGTGAGAGAGGAGAAGCTCTCTCAAGTGAGAGAGAGAGAACAAGCTATGGAGATCATCTTTTCTGTTTTCGTGTTTTACTGCTACCATTGGTGCTCATTCTATATTTGAGGAAGTTGCAGGGTTTTCTCCTTTATGGTTTCCCCAAGGAAAATTCTTTATGTCTCTTGTCTCTTGTGTTTATTGCTGTGCATGTTATTCTCTCAGTTAAAGATCCTAAGATAATGCTAGCTTGAATGATAAAAATATAACAAATTTATTTTTACCTTTTCTCTTCACTACATGTAAAGGCAAAGGCATGGTGCCCTTTATTGTTATGTATACTTTCTCATATGACAAATTAATGTACATTTCTTCTTACTTGCCATCGATTACATGAGTTTCTATTTAATGCTTATTAGTCTTCACAACATAATTTTCCTTTCAATTTCATCGACAACTATGCCTACCATAGATTTTCTAGACTTACTTTCAACACATAAAATTATATTATATACATACATACAACTTTCTTTCATTTTGCAATAGTTAATTTCTCATCGACTTTTCATTTCCCCTGCTTTGGGGGATGCTAGCATAAGATAAAGTTGTCAAAATGGAAATGAATACAACTAGAATGAAGACGTGCCTCTTTCTTTCTTCAAAGTGAAACATATGAAGTGTCTTTCATCTTTGCATAGAATTTGAAGGAGAATGATGAAACCTCGGTCAAGCAAAGATTGTTTAAAACATAAAAAAATGAAATGAACATTAATGGAGACTTATCTTACTCGAAATAATGATAATAACATAGAGATATGAATTGAGATAAATTATTCGCTAAGGATCCAGTAAAATTCGAGATAAAATTATGCTAGATGCAACCAAAATACCAAGTTAATTACCTAACCCATCGGTCTAGATTTAGTTTCATAATGTGATTAAGATTTCGACCCTATCCATAAGTTAAATCGTCTTGTATATGATATCATAATTATAACTTAAAATCCTAGTCATAGCTAATTAAAAATTAGATGATCTTGATCAACCATGTCATTTGGCCCTGCGAAACTATGTATTTGCTCTTCTTGTTAATCAACTATGAATAGTAATGGGTTCAGTTATTTACTAACTTTGAATCGATCCCAAGAAAAGACAAATTTATTGATAGTTGTGACCCCCTCTCGAGTTTTCCAAAGTCTAATGAGTGGACGCTAATTTGTTTTAACCTGCCAAAACGAGCTTGCAAAATTCAAAAAGCAATATGTCTGAACTTTGAAAGCAATTTTGGTTTGCATTTGGGCTAGATATACGTAGATATCTTCGGATCTTTCTCCAATATTTTCAAAGCAAGTCAACTGAAATTTGAGATTTTGTTACCAAAATATGGAAGCTCTTCTTTATGGCGTGAAGGCTTATGCAAGAAAAGGGCTGGGAGCACTCCCTTTAACAAGGAAAATGCAACCTAACCCCAGGTTCCAATTCCAATGCGCACCATTGGATTACTTTTGAATTGAGGCTGGAGATCAAGATCAACTCTGGCTCAAGATCAACTTGATCAAATATAACTAGAATTGGATATGCTTGATAAACTGAGTAAATTAGGTGCTCTGCTTAGGGTGCTAAACTCGGATATAAATCTGGGTATAGATTTGGAACCGTGGGATCTGCATTCTTCATAACTCAATCTTGATTTGGAACCTACTCTAGCTCAAGATCAACTCGATCAAATGCAACTAGAATTGTATCTGCTTGATAAACTGAGTAAATTATGTGCTCTGCTATGGGTGCTAAAATTGGATATAAAGTTGGGTATAGATTTGGAACCATGGGATCCTTATTCTTCATAACTCAATCTTGATCTGGGACTATAGGACGAGAGGATAGAGGTGGTCAAAATCCTCTTGGCGATGAGAAACAACCACTTAACTTGTGGACGATGTAGGCCACAAGTTAAGTGCCACGAACAAGTTATCTATTATTGTAATGTCTATGCCTCAACCACCTTTTATCACTTTCCTTCTTCTACTTAAACTAGTTATCCTTATTCTCATGTTCTTCCATTTTTTAAACGATATGGTGCTTCAAACAAAGAGTGGACAAAATGTGGACAAAATATTGATTGCTACTGTGAGTTCCTTCTTGGTTCGCTCACTACTCAGGCGGGCAATGCAATTTCTGGAATGAACACTAATCTTTCTTGTGTATTGTAGAGTGTTTGATTGAGTAGTTGTTTGTCTGTATTATAATCTATGTCAGGGTTTGTTGTCGGTAGGCTATTTGTCTTTCATGTGCCATATGGAAGCACACAAGATTTTGTATGTTTGTCTGTTTCAACGGATAATATGTAAATTTTACCTTGTTCAAATGTCTTTTGCATTTACTGTGTTAAGCACATTTATATACTCCTTGAAAGACATTCTGTCAATCAACTAACAATTTCTTCAAAGGCCTTTACCCAATGAAGGTAGTAAGATATTCCCATCAATTAACTGGAACCATTTCCATTCAACCAATCAACTGGAACCATTTCCATTCAACAAATCCATCACTATGTGACAACATTTAATTAACTGGAGCCATTTCCATTCAAACAGTAAGTCACTACGTGACAACGTTTGCGGTCATGTTATTTCAAAACATTTGAAGTAATGTTATTTTGAAATAGTTTAAATAAATATTGTTGATGAATTTTGGGAATTGAAATACTCCCAAATTCTGGCAAGCGCCAGTGATGGATAAGAAATACCGTATTTTTTTACATTAACGAACAAATTGAATAATTAAATTTAACATTTAATTATTTTATTTACCTATCTTTTACAACTAAATTTTATAAATTAATAATTATTTGTTTATGATATTCGTAAATGGATGCAGAGACATTGCGAAGTTCGAACCATCCAACAGAGACTCGTTAGGTCTCACTCTGGTGTTAAATGAGGGCTCACCCGTATTCGAAATTATAGATATCAATGCGTTAAATAGACATTTTGTGAATGTTTTTTTAATATGGAAGAAGTCGCCCCACTGCCCAGGATGGAAGGAATATTAGGATTTGGACGAAGCCATTTTTAGATACCCCATTTGACGCCAAAAAGTCGAAGCCATTTTTGCAAAGACGAATGCTACAGGGGCCGGCTTCTCATTCATTGTCGACAGACGACGAAAGCTAGAGTACAACCATCCCCTTAATAACACCTTCGGTGTAAATATGATTTTATCATAAATTTCCTTAGTGAATAATTGTTATCACAATTTCATCCTACCTCAAATTAAGATTCAATAAATTCAAATAAATAAAATCTATATAAAATTGAATAAGTTAAATGAAATATTATATGGATTTTCATTTAACATTTGGCAACCTATGAATTCAATAGATTCAAGGTAAGTCGAGTCAAATGAAATATTATATAAATTTCATTTAATATTATGAAACATATTTTGACACCTCATAGTTGGTTAGTATTGTAGACTTGACTTTAACACTTCATAGTGAAATATTATATAAATTTCATTTAACATTATGCACATATTTTAGATCTCACACCTCATAGTGGGTGAATATCATATTTGTTGGAAAATTGTCATTATGATTATTCTTTTATACATCGTGGCCTATTGATCTCATTAGGCTTAGTGGTTTTTTGGTTTTTACTCTAGATACTCACCAATTTACAACTAGTCCAATAATCGTAGGAGAAATAACTAGTTCTTTCCATGTATCTTAACCATTGAGAAGGTCGATGAAAGATCATTTTGAAACCATTAAACATATGACTACATTTCGTCATGAATAAGAAATACTTACACTATATAAATATATACAACTAGTTTCTAAGTTATTCATGAAACTTGTATAATAAATTTAGACAAGCTAATTCAATCATTTTTTATATTAATAATTAAAAACATTGTTTTATTTTTATAAATTAATTATATCTATATATAGATTGAGTGGATTGTGTAATCCGTCCATACATTGATTCCCTATAATAACAAATGTTAATATATTTTCAAGCAAAAAAAAAAATATTACTATTAATTACGTCATTAGGCGTTTTACTCTTTGAAGGCAGGTTTTAAAACACTATAGCATCATCGTCCCTTAGGCAAATAGAAATCTATGTTGTGAACTAAAAACGCCACGTTTCACATTGTCTAGTGGTCGTTGGTTATGTTTCGCCCCTTGGTTTCTGCTATAGCCTGGTGATTTCTACTCATCGCAAAGAGGGGTCTAGAGCCCTGAAATGACTCTGAAGTTTTTCAGAGGATGGAGTCTCATATACTTTATACATTTTTGCAATTATATGTTTTTCTTAGTTATCCATTTATTGCACAGTATGTGTTTGTCGTGTTCTTGAAGTGGCACAACAGACTTTATCGGGTTTACTTTATCGAGTTTAGAGTTTGAAGAGGGTGAAGTCCTAGTATGTATAATTTTTGTTGGAAGCTCTGGTGTATTGATTGAGGGTGAATGTCTCAATATTTCCTTATTTTTAGGGTTTAGGAGTATCAAAACCCCAGTACGTTGATGAAGGATTTGAAATCTTAGTATATTCAGTTTTTATTCCAGGAGCGTGGAGGTATTGAAGGAGGAAATGCTCTAGATGGAACAATTTAAAGGAGACTGGCAAGAATTGTTGCATTTGTAGATGGCACGATGTGTAAACCTAGCTGGGTCATTAACATTTCTATTGCACGATGTGTATAAAGATGATCCTAGGAGGAGCGGTCGTATTTCCTTCACATTATTTTCTGCAGAAATAGGACTGTTCAGACAAAATCAGGAATCTTGGCCATTTTAGTGGAGATTTGTGCATACTGTGTATGCAAAATACGAAGCCAAGAAAAGAAATCACAAAGAAGAGAAAGGATAGAATATTGGTGGGTTCTACTATCCTCAATTTGGTTGGTTCTTCTCTTTATCCAGTGGACTTTCCTCGTCCTGTTGTTGGTCATCCTGGTGACATTACTGTTGAATTTGAATAAACCCCAAATGTAGGTGATAAATAGATTTCTTTGAGGTATTCCGTTGGCTGCACTGAGGGGTTTTGTAACAAATACTCTTGTCTCAAGCATCTAATATTCATTCAATACTTTCCTTGGGTAGACGAACTCCATTTTCAGACAAGATAGATTTGTTAGTTTTCACATAACCCATTCATGGAGTTCGTTGGAAATCTTGTCAATCCAACGCCCCTCGCTCATGCATAGATTGTGTTTGAAGGTCACATTCAGTTTGGTGATCTGAAGCTTCCTACGATTTCAGAGACAATGCGACTTCAAATGATTTGCAGGATTTGGGTTTGCACAGAGAAGTTGCATTCAACTGATTTGCAGGAATAGGGTTCAGTGTTTCTATAGAGTAGGGTTTGCATTGGATTTGCAGGATTTTGGTTTCAAAGAGCCTAGAGAAGCAAAAAAAATAGGTACTTTGTTTTTTCACTCCTCTTCATATATATCTATGCATCCTGTAGATTTCATTTATGTGCAAATTTGTTGTCTTTAAAACGTGGCATGTCCATAACTTTTTTTTATAAAATTATGCAAACTCTCTTGCAATATTGTGGTTTGGTATATTATATATGCTGTTATGTTTTGATAATAACCCCTTTGGTTTAACTATGATTTTTTGATGTTCTTGAATAAATCAGATGAAATGAGACTCCACCTTTTCAGCTAACTAGCTTGGGTGGTCCCTATATTTTATTTACTGTGTAATTGCATTATTCGATGGTTTGGGGCACAACTTAATAAAGCCCTTATTTTCTTACTGTGCCTGTAAAAGGGTCATTGGATCTTGTAATAATTCACAGGCTTGACTACATTTCTAGACTTATCGATTTGAGACTCAAATGTAAAGAAATGTTTGGTTTTTTCCTTCAATATATGTTTGACTTTTTATTTACTATGGAAATTCCATAATTTTGTAATTGTTTATTTGATGGTTTGGTATGAATTCTCATCTATCCATGTACATAGGATTTCATGGCTTCAACAAAGGGTTTTATCCTTATCCCTATCGTGGATAGGATTTTCTACATAGGAGTTTTCTTCTATAACTAAAGTATTATCTCTAATGGCAGTTATCTTTTTCACCGAATTCCTTGAGGAATGTCATTAGTTAGATGTTGTAGAAACCAAACAAGCTTTTTGTATTAAAATTGTCCTTAATTGGTTAATTATGCTCGGTAAGTTGAACTATTTATTGTCCGTCAAGAAAAGCATTTTAAGAAATTAATTATAAAAATAAGAGAACAGTTTTCAAAAGAACCTTTCCTCTAAACAAGGGAAAAACTTGTTCTTATGTTTGTAATTCAATATCCCCTTTCAATTCATAAAGGAAATTCATTAAATGCTGCAAACAATTCTTTTAAAACCCTTAGCTAATTCAGTTCTTATGCTTTTATTCTTGTTACCTTTTACCAAGGACCTAATTTCCAGCAAGAAGATAATTATCCTACCAGGGTATGCAATCTTGTTTGGACTCAATACTTAGTAAATACTAAATAGTTTCAGTTTGTTTATGGATTAGATTACTTGACGGGGCATGTTTATCCCTCAATCTCATCATATAGATAGCCACGATCCATAAAATAATTTAATGTATTATTTCAATTTTTGAATTTAAGCAAGTAATAATGTTTAGGGTTGGGAAGAGAGAAATCTATGTACATTTATCGAATGTAATATTCTCGTCATCCTACCACAATGAGAAAATATTTATGGCAACTTCCCTATGACCTAGCTTGTTCTGTAACCGATGGAAAACAATGTTTTTCAGAGGTGAAACTATTCTATGCACACAAGGTTCTTCCTCCCCTATGCGACGATAATGCTTTCTAGACCGCGACTGTAAAAGAAAAAAGTATCAATAAGAAAATGTTATAACCTTATGGAATAAATGCAACCTGGTTTTGTGGCTAGGTATCTCATCTGTAATTTGGTTTTAAAATCGATTTTCATGGATGCTTTTCTAATAGAGTTTAAACAAGGTTTGACACCTATTTATTCCATCAATTTCCTTGTCTCACTATGTTAAATTGGTAAGATTTTAACCTAAGAAATTTGCACAAGTAGCCCCTTATAGAAGGTACGTAATAGATCAGATACTTTGTTTTTTTCACTCCTGTTCATATATATCTATGCATCTCGCAGCTTTCATTTCTGTGCAAATTTGTTGTCTTTAAAACATGGCGTGTCCATAACTTTTTTATATAAAATTATGCAAACTTTCTTGCAATATTGTGGTTTGGTATATTATATATAGTGTTCTATTTTTATAATAATCCCTTTGGTTTAACTATGATTTTATAATGATTCTTGCATAAAATCGGATGAAATGAGACTCCACCTTTTCAGCTAACTAGCATGGGTGGTCCGTATATTTTATTTACCAAGTAATCACATCATTTGATGGTTTGGGGCACATCTTAATAAAGCCCTTATTTTATTATTGTGCATGTAAAAGGGTCATTAGCTCTTGTAATAATTCACATGCTTGATTACATTTCTAGACTTATCGATTTGAGACTTGTGTTAGGATATTTAGACACTCAGGAGTTAGTTAAGATCAACTTGTGTAATATATCTGTTAAATATTCTAATCCGACAGTAACGATATGTTCTAGACATAAAGTGATCCGATGGTTCAACCTATCTTAGATCATACCTACCTTTGATCCGTGGCTTAACACACAATTGGTCCATGATATCTATTTAAAGAGCATGGAGGGTCCTTGACTAGTTGATCGATTATGAGAAGCTCATTTGTAACTTTCTTTCTTTTGCATAATAAATTGCTCCAAGTAGCTATTTGGCTGGAGCCGTGGACTGTTTCCCTCTTGAGGGTTTTAACCATGCCAAAACATTGGTGTATTGATCTGTGATCTGTTTGTGTGAAGTGGTTGTTTTTGGTGTTCGGTCTTTTGGGATTGCCCTTTGTACCCGAACATGGTATTAGAGCGTTTATGAAGAGCCGCTTCCAGTTGTGATCTAAATCTTGAAATGTTGTTGCTGAAACTTTGACAGGGTTTCTGGTTCTGGAATTTATGTGCATTTGTGGCCTGGGTGGTGTTCCATTGAGCCCAAAGCATCATTTCCATTAGGAAATAGTTTTTGTTTCATCGATAACTGTTTCCATTTGATCCAGAAACAACCATTTCAACAGATCTGAAGGTATAATGTTGTAGTGACAGTTTCGTTTTATTTTTAAATAAATAAAAAGCTCTCATATTTTTATCAGTTTTATTACTAGATCTTTTTCTGATCTCGGATTGTTTCCTTCCCTGTCTGCCTATGCTCTTTTATGTGCACCTTGCGTGATCGCGTCGAATTAGAAACAGAAATGGAAAGGGTTTTCTCTCTTGCATATGTTCTTTGTCGTGCACCTTGTGTGATCGTGGCGAATCAACAACAGAGAGAAAACATAGACTTTCCGGGTAAGTTAACGAGATCTAACCCCATAAGCGTAGAACTATTTTTTCTTTTCTTTTTCGGTTTGTGGTGTGATTTGCAGGAAAAAGAAGCAAGCATGGAATGTTAGGATATTTAGACACTTAGAAGTTAGTTAAGATCAACTTGTGTAATATATCTGTTAGGTAAAGTGTGTTTTTTTAGTATGCATTAGTATGCATTTGTAAATATTCTAATCCGACGGTTACAATATGCTCTAGACATAAAGTGATTCGACGGTTCAACTTCTCTTAGATCATACCTACCATTGATCCATGGATTAACACCCGATTGGTCTATGATCTCTATTTAAAGAGCATAGAAGGTCCTTGGCTAGTTGATCGATTATGAGAAGCTCATGTAACTTTCTTTCTTTTGCATAATAAATTGCTCCAAGTAGCTATTTGGTTGGGGCCGTGGACTGTTTCCCTCTCGAGGGTTTTAACCACATGACAAACATTGGTGTATTGATCTGTGATATATTTGTGTGAAGCAGTTGCTTAAGGTGTTCGGTATTTTGGGAGTACCTTGTGTACCTGAACATGGTATCAGAGCTTTTATGAAGAGCCGCTTTCGGTTTTGATCAAGATCTGGAACCAGTGTTGCCGAAACTTTGAAAGGGTTTTTGGTTTTGGATTTTCTGTGCATTTGTGGCCTATGGGAGCTATTCTATTGCGTCCGGAGCACTGTTTCCATTAGGAAATAGTTTTCGTTTGTTCCAGAAACACCCATTTCGACAAATCTAGAGGTATAATGTTACAGTGACGGATTTTTTTTTTTTTTTAAATCTCTCATATTTTATCAGTTTTATTATTAGATCTTTACTATTTTAGTCTCGGACTGTTGTCTTCCCTGGATGCATATGCTCTTTGCCATGCACCTTGCTATTTTAGAAACAGTAAGATAATTTGTTTCTTGTCTTATCGGCTACGTATGCTCTTTGTTGTGCCGACAAATCAGAAACAACGAGAAAACTTGAAAACGTAGACTTTTCGGGTAAGCTAATGAAGATCTAACCCCATTGTGTAGAAAAAAAATTGTTTTTGTTTTTCGTTTTTTTTTTTTGTGATTTGCAGAAAAAAAGGCAAGCACGGATAACGAGAGAGAAGAGTGAAAAAAAAAGCCCCCTTCCTCTTTCCATACTTTTATGTACCTTTTAAACTTAACTCACTTGGTTCAAAGTTTCTTTACTCCTTAATAAGTCTTGAGTTCAAGTCTTATCAAGCTACTTTTTAGTGCATGCAATTTCTATTTTCAAGTTACTTTATTGTAAAAGTGCATCTCACTTAAATAAAATAGAATAAAAAGTGAGTCACTTAAGTTTTTTAATTTATTGCTGCATTATTTAAAGTAACATTATTGTAAAAGTGAACTTCACTTATTCTACAAAAGTGATTCACTTCAAATCAACTCTATTGTAAAGTGATTGTCAAATGTTGATCTTGGGAAGAGGGGGGTTCTTTTTTTTAGTTAGTCAAGTTAATATCTACCACGTCACTATTGGGGTAATCTTCAACATTTTCTTTGATCAAGCATAACTTCATCATCCATAATCAGTTTTAAGTGTCGTTTTGTTTTAAACCGCATATTTTTTCGAGCTCTTTGCGTCCAGACAGTTAGATTCTGTTCTTTTAGACATTATTTTACAGTATGACCACCCGTTGTAATATTATACTTACAAGTTCTAACTATTTCTCATGGAAATCTCGTATGAAGGATGTTCTACGAAGTAGGGGGATTTTCAGGATAACCCCAGGGAAAGAAACAGAACCCACTGATGATGATAAGAAAATTAAATGGGAAAATAGATGTGATGAATCTCGTGGATTGATTGGGATGTCAATCTCTACTGATTTGCGATTCCACATATCTAGAATTGATGAACCTGATATAGCTTGAGAAAAGTTGGAATCTGTGTTTGGTAAACACAATGAAATTTGAGGTTATCAACTTGAGAATGAATTGCTTTCCTTGAATCCAAAATATTTTTCATGCATTCAAGACTATTTATCTAAGTATAAAACTCTTAGACTCTTTTGTGCAAAATGCAAGATTAAGAAAAAAGACAAATAATGTATTTATCATATTCTTTCCAAACTTGGACCTGCATATTCTATTTTTGCATCTACATTCTACTCCATGAAAGAATCATTCATTGCAGCTCGCTATCAAGAGCCTAGTCTTGAATCCTTTTGTGATTCCTTAATTAGAGAGCAAGATAAGCTCATTCATCTTGGAATAATTAACAATGCAGATACATCTGGAAAATCCTCATTGTCCCAACAGAAAGAAAAGTCCAAGCCTCCCAAGAAACAGAATTTTCGCAATAATAAGTCAAACAACAAGGGTCCCAAACCCTCTCAGTCATCTCCTTCTTTAAAACATGACAAAGGATCCAAGTCAAAAGGAAAGAAGACTGAGCGTCATTGCAATTTTGTGGGAAAGATAATCATGATGAATCTAAGTGTTTTAAGAAGATGGCAGCCTTGGAAGCAGCAATGAAGAAGCACCACATCA
The DNA here is from genome assembly GCA_001517045.1 of Pseudotsuga menziesii. Taxonomy (NCBI): domain Eukaryota; kingdom Viridiplantae; phylum Streptophyta; class Pinopsida; order Pinales; family Pinaceae; genus Pseudotsuga; species Pseudotsuga menziesii. Next base: position 89,445 of record LPNX010968222.1, on the reverse strand, counting down.
TCCTAGATTCGTCTCCAAAATCTAACTCTCATGGACATGCACTTTGTGCTTCTGGTTACTCTTATACTGCATCTTCTTCTTCTACTTCAAATGAATGGCTCATTGATTCTGGAGCATCTTATCATATGGCTAAGAATCAAGCCATATTTTCTACTATGCATGAATGTAACACCAAACAAATATTTGTTGGTGATGATAGATCTCTAAGTGTTGTAGGATCTGGAACAGTTCTAGTAGAAAATGGTCATTTCAGTGATGTACTATGTGTTCCAAACATTTCCTGCAATTTGTTATTAGTCTATCGAATTACTCATTCGGGTGAAGGTAAAACTGTGACGTTTACACCACACCAAGTTGTAATCAAGGATTTTAAAAATCCTCAAAATGTCCTTGCTACTAGAACTGTTGATGATATTACCAGGTTGTACAAATTTAACAACTTTGGGTCATCACCTTTTCCTTCATTTTTTGTTGCTCATAGTGATAACTTGAGCAAACTTTGGCATGAGCGATTTGGTCACTTAAATTATCTCTCATTGCAACAACTATGTAAAGACAATATGGTGATTGGTCTTCCGATGGTATCTTGCAAGGATGGTGTTTGTTCCGGTTGTGTACTCAGAAAACATCATCGAGACATTTTTGACAAACGTGCCTCTTGGCACACCTCAGTTCCTTTGGGTCTTGTGTACAGTGACTTGTGTGGTCCTCTTCCATCTACATCCTTTTCTGGTTTCAAATATTTCTTAACTTTCATTGATGACTACTCCAGATGCACTTGGGTTTACTTCTTAAAACTTAAGAGGGAAGTATTTAACATGTTCTTGGCCTACAAGGCCCTTGTTGAAAAACAATCTGGTCATCAAATTATTAAGTTAAGATCTGACAATGGAGGAGAATATGTTAACAACAAGTTCACTACTTTCTGCACTGAACAAGGAATCCAACAACAACACATTGTTCCATATACACCACAACAAAATGGTGTAGCTAAACGGAAGAACCGCACTTTAAAAGAAATGGCTAATTGTATGATCCAATCTAAGGGACTAAGTCTTCAATATTTGGCTGAGGCCATAAATTGTGCAAATTACATAGTTAATCGCACACCCACTAAATCTTTACAAGGTATAACACTGGAAGAAGCATGGAGTAAAATTAAACCAGATGTAGGTCACTTTCGTGTGTTTGGTTGTGAAGCATGGGCTCACATTCCACATGAAAAATGGAAAGAATTGTAGCCTAAAAGTGAAAAGTGCATATTTGTTGGATATTCTGAAGATGTAAAAGGTTATAGACTTCTTCAACCCCATTCACATGATATAATCATTATAAGAGATGTTAAATTTGATGAAAATATCTTCGCCTGCGAGCCTAACTTGGCGGGTGTGCCATCTTTGGCCTGCAAGCCTAATTCGACGATTGTACCTTCTTCTTCTTCTTCCAACTTCCTTGATAGGTTTCCAACTCCAGTTTCTGATGATGACAGTGAGGATGAAAATCCACCTCCGCCTGCTCATGTTCCTCCAATTGCACCAGCACCAATACTTCCTCGATGGGTCCATTCAACATGTGAAGCAGCTGGTGATCTTGCCGGTGATCCTAGAGATCAACGTCGAACATGTTCTCAGTTTGAGCGAGCCTCTTCTCTTTTGGATCAAGTTTCCAAGAATCATGATCCAGAAACTTTTGCAGAAGCTTAAGGATATCCAGATTGGGATGCAGCTATGGATGAAGAATATCGTTCCTTAATGGCGAACGATACTTGGGATCTTGTTCCTCTTCCAAAAGGAAGAAAACTTGTCATATGTAAATGGGTATACAGAAATAAGTATGCATCAAATGGAAGTGTTGAAAGACTTAAGGCAATGTTAGTTTCCAAAGTTTTTTCCCAATTTGAAGGGATTGACTACAATGAAACCTTTGCTCCTATCGCAAAAATGAATTCCATCTGCCTTGTTCTTTCCCTTGCAGACTTACATAACTGGGAAGTCCATCAAATGGATGTCAAGTATTCCTTTTTACATGGTGATTTATAGGAGGAAATTTACATGGAACAACCTCTTGGATATGTTCAGGATAACTCTAGTCTTGTCTGTCTCCTTAAGAAATCCTTATATGGCCTTAAGCAAGCTCCTAGAGCTTGGTATGCCAAAATGGATAACTTTCTCCTTGACACTGGTTTTTCTAGATGCCATTCTGACCCCAATGTCTATACCAAGAAATTAGGAAACCATCTCATCATACTTGTTCTTTATGTTGATGATCTTATCCTTACTGGTAGTGACCTTAAACTTATAACCCATGTGAAATCCATTCTTAAGCAAAATTTTGAAATGTCAGACTTAGGAAATTTGCATTATTTTCTTGGTCTCCAAGTCTTGCAAACCAAAGAAGGAATCTTTCTTTCCCAGTCTAAATATGCTTGTGACCTTCTTCGTTGTTTCCACATGGAAGATTGTAAGCCAGCCCCTTCTCCCTTCCAGTCTGGAGTCAAACTTTCTGCCACTTGTACTTCCCCTGAAGTAGATGCCACCTTGTATCGTCAGCTTGTTGGTATCCTTTTATACTTGACTCATTCCCGTCCTGACCTTTCCTTTTCCGTTGGTCGTGTTTCCTGTTATATGCAAATTCCTCATGAAAGTCACTGGAAAGCAGCAAAATAATACTTCGATATATTCGAGGTACAATTTAGTTTGCGATTCATTATAGTACAGTGGGGGAACCTTTGTTGGTTGGTTTCACTGATTCAGGTTGGGAAGGCGATCCTGATGATCGAAAGTCAACTGCAGGTTACGTTTTCGGTCTGGGATCTGGACCTATCACTTGGGCTTGTAAGAAACAACAAACACTTGCTCTTTCTTCAGCAGAAGCAGAATATCAAGTCGCAGTTAATGCCAGTCAAGAATATTTATGGCTTCGACAGATCCTTTCAGAGTTTGGATTCGAGCAGCAACAGCCTACTCCACTTTGGTGCAACAATCAAAGTGCCATCAAGCTTGCCAAAGATCCAGTTCTACATCAACGCATCAAACACATTGAGCTACACATGCACTTTATCATAAATCTTGTTCATGATCGTGTTCTTGAAATTCTCTATTTCCCTACAGATGATCGATTTGCAGACATCTTCACCAAGTCTCTTACAGAAGCGAAGTTTTCTAAACTTCGATCTATGTTAGGAGTTCAGGAATGTGTCCTTAAGGGGGGATATGCTCTAATGCCTTCTTCCTTCTCCTAATAGTTTCACTTTTGTAAATCCTTCAATCCTATCTCAAGTTGTTCTTTAGGGGGGATGTTAGGATATTTAGACACTTAGGAGTTAGTTAAGATCAACTTGTGTAATATATCCATCAGGTAAAGTGTGTTTCTTTAGTATGCATTTGTAAATATTCTAATCCGATGGTCACGATATGCTCTAGACATAAAGTGATTCGACAGTTCAACTTCTCTTAGATCATACCTACCATTGATCCATGGCTTAATACCCGATTGGTCTATGATCTCTATTTAAAGAGCATAGAGGCTCCTTAGCTAGTTAATCGATTATGAGAAGCTCATGTAACTTTCTTTCTTTTGCATGATAAATTGATCCAAGTAGCTATTTGGATGGGGCCATGGACTGTTTCCCTCTCGAGGGTTTTAACCACGTGACAAACATCGGTGTGTTGATCTATGATCTATTTGTGTGAAGCGGTTGCTCAAGGTGTTCGGTCTTTTGGGAGTACCCTGTGTACCCAAACATGGAAACCGAGAGAGAAGAGTAAAAAAAAACCCTTCCTCATTCCCTTATTTTACGTACCTTTTAAACTTAGCTCACTTGGTCTAAAGTTGCTTTATTCCTTAATAGGTCTTGAGTTCAAGTCTTATTAAGTTACTTTTTAATAGTGCATGCAATTTCTAATTGTAAGTTTACTTTATTGTAAAAGTGCATCACTTATTATAAAAATGAAAATCACTTATTTTACGAAAGTGATTCACTTAAAGCAACTTTATTATAAAGTGATTATCAAAGGTTGATCTTGGGAAGAGGGGGGTTTCTTTTTTTAGCTGGTCAATTTTATATCTGCCACGTCACTATTGGGGACATCTTCAACATTTTCTTTGATCAAGCATAACTTCATCATACAGAATCAGTTTTCAGTGCCGTTTTTTTTTAAACAACATAATGTTTCGATCTCTTTGCATCCAGACAGTTAATTTCTATTTTTTCATCCATTATTTTACAATATGGCCGCCCCTTGTGATATTCTACTTACTAGTTCTAACTAGTTCTCATGGAAATCTCGTATGGAGGATGTTCTACGAAGTAGGGGACTTTTCAGAATTACCTTAGGGAAAGAAACAGAACTCATTGATGATGATAAGAAAATAAAATAGACAAATAGATGTGGTGAAGTTCATGGATTGATTGAGATGTCAATCTCTACTGATTTGTGATTCCACATATTTGGCATTGACGAACCTGATAAATCTTGGAAAAATTTGGAATCTGTTTTTGGTAAACACAATGAAATTCGAGGTCATCAACTTGAGAATGAGTTGATTTATTTGAATCCAAGTAATTTTTCATGCATTCAAGATTATTTATCTAAGTACAAAACTCTTAGACTCTTATGTGAAGAATGCAAGATTAAGAGAGAAGATAAACAATGTATTTATCATATTCTTTCCAAACTTGGACCTGCATATTCTGTTTTTGTATCTACATTCTACCCCATGAAAGAATCATTGACTGCAACTGGTTATCAAGAGCCTAGTCTTGAATCGTTTTGTGATTCCTTGATTAGAGAGCAAGATAAGCTCATTCATCTTGGAATAATTAGCAATGCAGATACATCTGGGAAATCCTTATTGTCCCAACAGAAAGAAAAGTCCAAGCATCCCAAGAAACCAAATTTTCGCAATAACAAGCCAAATAAGGGTCCCAGACCCTCTGAGTGAGCTCCTTTAAAAAATGACAAGGGATCCAAGCCAAAAGGAAATAAGACTGAGCGTCATTGCAACTTTTGTGGGAGAGATAATCATGATGAATCAAAGTGTTTCAAGAATATGGAAGCCTTGGAAGTAGCAATGACATGAACTTTAGAAGCACCACATCAGCCTAGATTCATCTTTAGAATCTACCTCTCATAGGCATGCACTTTGTGCTTCTGGTTACTCTTATATTGCATCTTCTTCTTCTACTTCAAATGAATGGCTCATTGATTCTAGAGCATCTTATTATATGGCTAAGGATCAAGCCATCTTCTCTACTATGCATGAATTTAACACCAAACAAATATTTGTTGGTGATGATAGTTCTCTAAGTGTTGTAGGATCTGGAACAGTTCTAGTAGAAAATGGTCATTTTAGTGATGTACTATGTGTTCCAAGAATTTCCAGCAATTTGTTGTCAGTCTATCAAATCACTCATTCTGGTGAAGGAAAAACTGTAACGTTTACACCTCACCAATTTGTAATCAAGGATTTTAAAGATCCTCAACATGTCCTAGCTACCGGAATTGTTAATGATATTACCAGGTTGTACAAATTTAACAACTTTGGGTCATCACCTTTTCCTTCAGTTTTTGTTTCTTATAGTGATAACTTGAGCAAAATTTGGCATGAGCGATTTGGTCACTTAAATTATTGCTCATTGCAACAACTACGTAAAGGCAATGCGGTGACAGGCCTTCCGATGGTATCTTGCAAGGATGGTGTTTGTTCCATTTGTGTACTCGAAAAACATCATCGTGATAGTTTTGAAAAACGTGCCTCTTGGCATGCCTCGGTTCCCTTAGAGCTTGTGCATAGTGATCTTCTTCCTTTTCTGGTTTCAAATGTTTCTTAACTTTCATTGATGATTACTCCAAACACACTTGGGTTTATTTCCTAAAACTTAAGAGCGAAGTATTTAAAATGTTCTTGGTCTACAAGGCCCTTGTTGAAAAACAATATGGTCATCAAATCATTAAGTTAAGATCTGACAATGGAGGAGAATATGTTAACAAAAATTTCACTATTTTCTGCACTGAACAAGGAATCCAACAACAACACACTGTTCCATATACACCACAACAAAATGGTGTAGCTGAACGGAAGAACTGTACTTTAAAGAAATGACTGATTGTATGATCCAATATAAGGGACTAAGTCTTCAATTTTGGGCTAAGGCCATAAATTGTGCAAATTACATAGTTAATCACACCCCCACTAAAGCTTTACAAGGTATAACATTGGAAGAATCATGGAGTAAAATTAAACCATATGTAAGTCATTTTCGTGTGTTTTCCAGTGAAGCATGGGCTCACATTCTGGATGAAAAACAGAAAGCATTGCAGCCTACAAGTGAAAAGTGCATATTTGTTGGATATTCTGAAGATGTAAAAGGTTATAGACTCATTCAACCACATTCAAATGATGTAATCATTAGAAGAGATGTTGAATTTGATGAAAATATCTTGTCCTGTGAGCTTAACTCGGTGGTTGTGCCATCTTTGGCCTACGAGCCTGATTCGGCGATTGTGCTTTCTTCTACTTCCAACTTCCTTGACAGATTTCCAACTCCAGTTTCTGATGATGAAAGTGAGGATGAAAATCCACCTCTGCCTACTCATATTCCTCCAATTGCACCAGCACCATTGCTTCGTCGATGGGTCCGTTCAACATATGAAGCAGTTGGTGATCTTGCCAGTGATCCTAGAGATCAACGTCGAAAACGTTCTCAGTTTCAGTGAGCCTCTTCTCTTTTGGCTCAAGTTTCCGAGAATAATGATCCATAAACCTTTGCAAAAGCTTCAGAAAATCCAGATTGGAATGCAGCTATGGATGAAGAATATCGCTCCTTAATGGCAAACGATACTTGGGATCTTGTACCTCTTCCAAAAGGAAGAAAAATTGTCAGATGTAAATGGGTTTATAGAACTAAGTATGCATCATATGGAAGTGTTGAAAGACTTAAGGCAAGGTTAGTTTCCAAATGTTTTTCCCAAGTTGAAGGGATTCACTACAATGAAACCTTTGCCCCTGTCATAAAAATGAACTCCATCCTCCTTGTTCTTTCCCTTGCAACCTTACATAACTTGGAATTCCATCAAATGGATGTCAAGTATTCATTCTTACATGGTGATTTATAGGAGGAAATTTACATGGAACAACCTCCTCTATATGTTTAGAATAACTCTAGCCTTATTTGTCACCTTAAGAAATCCGTATATGGCCTTAAACAAGCTCTTAGAGCTTGGTATGCCAAAATGGATAGCTTTCTCCTTGACACTGGTTTTTCTAGATGTCATTATGATCCCAATGTCTATACCAAGAAAGTAGGAAACCATCTCATCATACTTGTTCTTTACGTTGATGATCTTATCCTTACTAGTAGTGACCCTAAGCTTTTAACCCATGTGAAATCCAGTCTTAAGCAAAATTTTGAAATGCTAGACTTAGGAAATTTGTTATATTTTCTTGGTCTCCAAGTATTGCAAACCAAAGAAGGAATCTTTCTTTCCCAGCCTAAGTATGCTTGTGACCCTCTTCGTCACTTTCACATGGAAGATTGTAAACCAACCCCTTCTCCCTTCCAGTCTGGAGTCAAAATTTCTGCCACTTGTACTTCCCCTGAAGAAGATGCCACCTTGTATCGTCAGCTTGTTGGTAGTCTCTTATACTTGACTCATTCAGGATTCCTGACCTTTCCTTTTCCGTTGGTCATTTTTCTCGTTATATGCAAACACCTCATGAAAGTCATTGGAAAGAAGCAAAAAGAATACGTCAATATATTCGAGGTACAATTCAGTTTGGGATTCATTACAGTACAGGGGGGACAAATTTGTTGGTTGGTTTCACTGATTCAGATTGGGCCGGTGATCCTAATGATTGAAATTCTACTGCAGGTTATGTTTTCAGTCTAGGATCTGGACCTGTCACTTGGGCTTGTAAGAAACAACAAGCTCTTTCTCTTTCTTTAGCAGAAGCAGAATATCGAGGTGTAGTTGATGCCAGTCAGGAAGCTTTATGGCTTCATCAGATCCTATCATAGTTTGGATTCGAGCAGTAGCAACCTAATCCACTTTGGTGCAACAATCAAAGTTCCATCAAGCTTGCCAAATATCCAATTCTACATCAACGCAGCAAATACATTGAGATACATATGCACTTCATCAAAAATCTTGTTCTTGAAGTGTTCTTTTTCCCTACAAATGATCAAGTTGCAGACATCTTCACCAAGTCTCTTACAGAAGCGAAGTTTTCTAAACTTCAATCTATGTTAGGAGTTCAAGAACTTGTCACTGAGGGGGGATAGGCTCTAATGCCTCCTTCCTTCTCTTAATAGTGTCACTTTTGTAAATCCTTCAATCCTATCCCAAGTTGTTCTTAAGGAGGGATGTTAGGATATTTAGACACTTAGGAGTTAGTTAAGACCAACTTGTGTAATATATCCATTCAGTAAAGTGTGTTTCTTTAGTATGCATTAGTATGCATTTGTAAATATTCTAATCTAACGGTCATGATATGTTCTAGACATAAAGTGATCCAACGGTTCAACTTCTGTTGCTAGATTTTTGTGGTGGTGAGTTATTGATTTACTTGTCGGAGAAACCACAATATCGAAATGACCAAGTCAACGTTTCGGATCCATATCGGGATTCATCATCAGGACCATGTCGAATGTGGGGATAGTGAGAATCAAAGATAAATACTGGAACTGGGTAGAAGAAAAACGTCTAATGTTGGCTTTTTGGAATCTAGGGTTTATTAGGTTAAAAACTTATTTATTTTATTTTATTTAATTAATTTGTTTAGTTTATTAAAAAAAATTACAATCCTATATTAAGACTTTATTTTTTTAAATATTTTAAAAACCTAAGAGTCATTTTTATTATTAATTAAAAATTTTTAAGATATAATGTATTTAACTTTTATTTTTATTTTTACTTATAATTTTAAAAAAATTTAAAATTTTTTTAATTGTTAATTTAACTTATATTTTTATTATTACTTATAATTTTAAAAATTTTAAAGGATTTTTTAAAAACCTTTGAATAAAAGGTTGTTGAAACCTTTTAGGTCCAAGGTTAATAAAGTTGAATAGAATTTGATTTTAACTACATTTTATTAACAAAAATAATTTTTAATTCAAACTTAATTTTCTAAAAAAAAATTTAAAAAAGATTAAATTGATTTTTTATTGTTAATTATCATAAAATTTTAAATTGATTTTAATATAAAATTTTAATTTTTAACTTTTAATTTTTAATTTTTAATTTTTAAATTGATATTTCATTTTTAAATTTGATGGTATGGTTTTTATTTAAGGACAAGGAAGGAGGGCAAAAGACAAAAGGAGAGCTTGAAGGAGGGAAAGGGGCAAAGGGAAAAAGGTTGAGATCTGGGGGAACGTAGTCAAGGGACAGAACGAGGGGGAAAATCGTCTTTCCGATTGAGAATAGAGGGAAGCCAACTAGTGCTCACCTCGAGGCCGCCATCCCTATTTAGATTGTGTGGGAGTTTGATAATTTCTAAGGCCTCTCTGAATTTTCTTTTGAAATAGTGGTCTTCTTTCGTGAGGATAATGGTGTCTTCTAGGAAAATGTGATGTTTGGTTTTGGCTACATGTTCCGCAAGGGCTGAGGAGCAGATACGTTCTTTTCTAATGTCTGCCCCATGTTCTTTTAACCATGTGTGGAAAGAACGCCCCGTTTCACCTATATAGCTGATCTTGCAAGAACAAGGGATCTTATAGACCCCTCTGAATTGTGTATGATCAACCGGATATTTAACGGATCTCATTCTTTTCGTAATGGTCTCTAGGGGTTTGAACGAGGTCGTGATGTTGTTCTTATTAAGAATTCTAGAGATCTTATCAGTCACCCCTTGTATATAAGGTAAGTAAGCTCGTGGGTTGGTGTTGGTCTTGTTGTTAGAGGTTTTCAAACCCGTAAGGCTCTTGTTGTGGGTTTTGCCAAGAGTCTTCATGATGGCCTTGGGTTTGTAACCAATGTTTGTGAAGACTTCTTTGAGGTGGTCCTTATCCTTTTTAATGTGTTCTGAATCCGCGATCCTGGAGGCTCTCACTGCCAGGGTGTTGAGAACTCCTATCTTTTGGGAAGGATGATGGTGGGAGTCTGCGTGGAGGTAGCTATCCGTGTGAGTCTTTTTACGGAAAAACTCATGTCTAAGAGTGCCATCTTCTTTCCTAGTGAGGAGGACATCTAGGAATGGGATGCTCCCATTTTCCTCAAGTTCCATTGTGAATTTGATGTTGGGGGAGATACTGTTAAGGTGTGTTAGGAATTTCCTAAGTTCGTCTTCACCATGTGGCCAAACCACATTCGTATCATCCACATACCTCTTCCATTTTGATGGTTTTAGAGGATAGGAGTCTAGGGCTTCTCTCTCAATTTTTTCCATGAAGAGGTTTGCAACTATGGGTGAGAGGGGGGATCCCATGGCTACACCTGTGGTTTGCTCATAAAATTCGATTTTGGAAGCTGAAAAAAGTTGATCTGAGGCAGATTTCTACAAGCTTGGCTGTGTGAGGGTCAGTGGCATCCTTGATGACCTGGATTGCTTCATCTAAAGGTATCTTTGTGAAGAGTGAAACCACATCAAAGCTTAAAACTATGTCCTTAGGTTCTAATTTCTCTTCTTTGATTAGTTCCACAAAATGGCTTGAGTCCTTAATGAAGGAATCAGTCTTGCCGACCAAGGGACCTAAAACTTTGGCTAAGTGCTTGGCAAGCTCATATGTGGGGGATCCTATAGTGTTGACAATAGGCCGGAGCGGGACTCCTTCTTTGTGGATTTTAGGTAGGCCATAAATCCTGGGAGTGATGTCTCTGGTGGGGATAAGGCGTTTTTTCAAATACTCATCTAAATTGGAGTTCAGAATCACTTTCTTGACTTCCTTAGTTATTCTAGAGATAGGATTGCTACTTAGTTTCCTATAGCTTCCACTATTGGTGAGGTGGTCAAGCATTTTAATATTGTAGTCTGCTCTATCCAAAATCACAGTGGCTCCACCTTTGTCTGCTTTAAGAATAACTATGTCCTCATTAGCCCTCAGGTTTTTTAAGGCACGTTCTTCTTCTTTAGTAATGTTGCGTTTGGGTGGCTTGGCTTTTCTTAATACTATAGCACACTCTTGTCTTATGGTTTCTTGAAGCACAGTGTTCAAATTCTGGATGTTATCCTCAATGTTGCAGATAATGGATTCGACAGGAATGGTTTTGGGGGCTACGGCAAAATTGAGACCCTTCTTCAGAATAGTGGATTCAACAATGTCAAGCATGTGGCTGGAGAGGTTCACCAATTTCTTACCATGATATGCTTTCTTACCACCATTTGCATTCTGCGCAGGTGTATAATTACATACGTTGGGGTTTTGACTCGATTTGAGTTCCATGCTATTGTTTGCTACATTACCATCATTGGCCATCTGTGCTGGTGTATTATTTGCCATATGAATTAGTATATTGTCGAGGTTTTCAGCGTTTGTTGTTGTACACACGTTTGCTGCCATATCACCGTTGGCTGCTATATCACTGAATGTTGTCAAATCTCTGGCTTTAATCTGTGCCTGTGTGAGTTCTGTGACAACGTTTTCTCTATTACCATCAAATACGATATGCGTCGGTGTGTTGTTTAGACAGGAAACAGTGCCCATGCCATCATACGCTGTCAAACCAGCGATCATACTCTTGGCTGTAATTCACGCAGGTGTAAGTTATGTGACCTCGTTTGTCATATTACCATTAATTAGGATATGCGTCAGTATACTGTTTAGACATGAAATAGTTTCCATACCATCAGTTTGTCTCAAACCAGCACTCATACCATTGTTTGCAGGTGTATCGGAGTTCAGGCGTTTAAGTTTCGTGATCTTCTTTTCATGCCTCAATAGTGCCTTGTGTTCCAGGTTGATTGCTTTAAGAGCCGCGCTAGCATCTGCCACTGTCCAGAGATCCACGCGTATGGTATTTTCCAGACTTAAGTGCAGGGTGAGTGCCTTTCTGGATAAGCGATCTAACTCTGCTCGTGTCCTCTTTATTTCTGCTCTCACCAGTGATTCGCTCAGTCTATCGAAGGCTCTCTTGTTCCAGCTACTGCGCATTTTGTGTTTTATGGTGTCGAATTCAGGAATGAGTTTCTTATCCCTACATTGTTTCAAGAAGTTTAAATCGCCAGCCCTCAGTTTTATCTTTATTCTCAACCTCTCCAGAAGACAGAATTGCTGCCAGATATCCCTTCCATGCAAGAATGTAATTTCTGTTGCTAGATTTCTGTGGTGGTGAGTTATTGATTTAGTTGTCGGAGAAACCACAGTATCTAAATGACCAAGTCAACGTTTCAGATCCATATCAGGATTCATCATCAGGACCATGTCGAATGTGGAGATAGTGAGAATCAAAGATAAATACTGGAACTGGGTAGAAGAAAAACGTCTAATGTCGGCTTTTTGGAATCTAGGGTTTACTAGGTTAAAAATTTATTTATTTTATTTTATTTAATTAATTTGTTTAGTTTATTAAAAAAATTTACAATACTATATTAAGACTTTATTTTTTTTAAATATTTTAAAAACCTAAGAGTCATTTTTATTATTAATTAAATTTTTTTAAGATATAATGTATTTAACTTTTATTTTTATTTTTACTTATAATTTTAAAAAATTTTAAAATTTTTTTATTTGTTAATTTAACTTATATTTTTATTATTACTTATAATTTAAAAAAATTTAAAGGATTTTTTAAAAACCTTTGAATAAAAGGTTGTTGAAACCTTTTAGGTCCAAGGTTAATAAAGTTGAGTAGAATTTGATTTTAACTACATTTTGTTAAAAAATTAATTTTTAATTCAAACTTAATTTTCTAAATTTTTTTTTTTTTAAAGATTTTTAATTTTATAAAGATTAAATTGATTTTTAATTGTTAATTATCATAAAATTTTAAATTGATTTTAATATAAAATTTTAATTTTTAACTTTTAATTTTTAATTTTAAATTTAAATTTAAATTTTTAATTTTTAATTTTTAAATTGATATTTCATTTTTAAGTTTTAAAGTATTTGATGGTATGGTTTTTATTTAAGGACAAGGAAGGAGGGCAAAAGACGAAAGGAGAGCTTGAAGGAGGGAAAGGGGCAAAGGGAAAAAGGTTGAGATCTAGGGGAACGTAGTCAAGGGACAGAACGAGGGGGGAAATCGTCTTTCCGATTGAGAATAGAGGGAAGCCAACTAGTGCTCACCTCGAGGCCGCCATCCCTATTTAGATTGTGTGGGAGTTTGATAATTTCTAAGGCCTCTCTGAATTTTCTTTTGAAATAGTGGTCTTCTTTCACGAGGATAATGGTGTCTTCTAGGAAAATGTGATGTTTGGTTTTGGCTACATGTTTGGCAAGGGATGAGGAGCGGATACGTTCTTTTCTAATGTTTGCCCCATGTTCTTTTAACCGTGTGTGGAAAGAACACCCCGTCTCACCTATATAGCTAATCTTGCAAGAACAAGGGATCTTATAGACCCCTCTGAATTGTGTATGATCAACATGATCTTTAACGTATCTCATTCTTTTCCTAATGGTCTCTAGGGGTTTGAACGAGGCCGTGATGTTGTTCTTATTAAGAATTCTAGAGATCTTATCAGTCACCCCTTGTATATAAGGTAAGTAAGCTCGTGGGTTGGTGTTGTTCTTGTTGTCAGAGGTTTTCAAACCTGTAACGCTCTTGTTGTGGGTTTTTCCAAGAGTCTTCATGATGGCCTTGGGTTTGTAACCTATGTTTGTGAAGACTTCTTTGAGGTGGTCCTTCTCCTTTTTAATGTGTTCTGAATCCGCGATCCGAAACGTCGACTTGGTCATTTTGATACTGTGGTTTCTCTGACAACTAAATCAATGGTTCAACTTCTCTTAGATCATACCTACCTTTGATATGTGGCTTAACACCTGATTGGTCCATGATCTATATTTAAAAAGCATGGAGGGTCCTTGACTAGTTGATCTTTTATGAGAAGTTCATTTGTAACTTTCTTTCTTTTGCATAATAAATTGCTCCAAGTAGCTATTTGGCTGGGGCCATGGACTGTTTCCCTCTTAAGGGTTTTAACCACTTCAAAACATCGGTGTATCGATCTGTGATCTGTTTGTGTGAAGTGGTTGTTGTTGGTGTTAGGTATTTTGGGAGTACCCTGTGTACCCGAACAACTCGAATGTAAAGAAATGTTTGGTTTTTTTCCTTCAATATCTATTTGACTTTTTATTTACTATGGAAATTCCATAATTTTGTAATTGTTTATTTGATGGTTTTGTATGAATTCTCATATGTCCATGCACATAGGAATTTCATTTCCCTTCTCCCTATCGTGGATAAGATTGTCTGCATAGGAATTTTCTTTTGTAACTAAAGTATTAACACTAATGACAGTTATCTTTTTCACTGAATTCCTTGAGGAATATCACTACTCATACATTGTAGAAACCAAACAAGTTTTTTGTATTACAATTGTCCTTAAATGGTTAATTATGCCCGGTAAGTTGAGCTTTTTATTGTCTGTAAAAAAAACATTTTAAGAAATTAATTAGAAAAATAAAAGAACATTTTTCAAAGAACCTTTCCTCTAAACAAGGGAAAAACTTGTTCTTCTGTCTGTAATTAAATATCCCCTTTCAATTCATAAAGGAACTTGATTAAATGATACAAATAATTCTTTTAAAACCCTTAGATAATTCTGTTCTTATGCTTTTATTCTTGTTACATTTTAAAGGTTTCCAAGGACCTAAGTTCCAACAAGCAGATAATTATCCTACCAGGGTATGTAATTTTCTTTAGACTCAACACTTAGTAAATAGTTTTATTTTGTTTGGGGCTTAACTTACTTGACTGGGCGCGTTTATCTCTCAATCTCGTCCTATAGATAGCCACGATCCATAAATAATTTAATGTATTATTTCAATTTTGGAATTTAAACAAGTAATAATGTTTAGGTTTGGGAAGAGAGACATGTGCATAAGCCATGGTATTGTATGTCATATTTGCATACTTGGAAGCTGCAAACTTATGTAGTTTTCCCATGCTTTAAGTGAAAATTAATAATGCATTTGAGACCTAAGGCTTGATACCATTTGTTAACATGTCCTTTGTTTTATAAATCTGATTGAGGAACTTTAAATGTGGTTGGGAATGGAATTATGTAGTCACATGTGTTTTCATAAATGACTCGAAATTCCGGTCATTGATTTTTATTTGGATCTACTTTCCATATGTTGAAAACTATTGCTTTTGTCCTTACTCACTTTACTATTTAAGGCCAGATTTGATTGGTGTTTTTTATGCTGCCTAATACATCATTACTGTAGCTCAATATATTTTATCAAAGCAGCATATATGATCTATACAACAGTCCTTCTTTAGTCATTATTTTGGTGGGGGGGGGGTTATAAACGCATTATTATCTCATTCAAATTGAGTTATAACCACACAATAATTGGGATGGTTTTGTGAGTATAATTGCAAGGTTCACAAGTCTTATTTATGTTGTTATAAAGATTGGTATCTCTACTCTTCAACCTCATTGATATGCGGTTGAAGAAATTACTTGATGAATTGTTGTAATCTCATATTTGGAATGAGAAATTAGCTCCTCCAACATGAATTCAAGGTTGTACCTTTTAACTAGAAGGTATACTAATATTTGGAATGATAAATTGGAAATTAAGGATCGAATGCTAATATTGTCTTATCATATCTTTGTCATAATTACCTATTACCTATCTTCCCAAATGGAGGATTTGGTGCAATAGGAGTGGGATCCAACACATCTAGGACAAGTGGATACTGTGTTACCAATGGTGGTATCCTACTTCCTCAAATAAAATCACCTTGGTATAAATACCAATTGCCATCCACTACCATTTTTATTTCCACCCTAGGAAAAGAAAAGCAACGCAAACCATTTGCACCTTGTAATAAAAAAATTCGGTTTTGGCAATTGATTTCGTTATAATTACAACAACAAAATATATAGCTCCATGTCTAAGAAAAGAAATTTATGTATGTAGTGGAGTACGTGAAATTGAGAGGAGATAAAAGACGATTAGTAGGAAATCGCTTTTGACTCCTTCTTGTAGGCT
The DNA here is from genome assembly GCA_001517045.1 of Pseudotsuga menziesii. Lineage (NCBI taxonomy): Eukaryota > Viridiplantae > Streptophyta > Pinopsida > Pinales > Pinaceae > Pseudotsuga > Pseudotsuga menziesii. The sequence goes on along the minus strand of LPNX010968222.1, from coordinate 73,340 downwards.
ACTTATACATGGATTTTCTTGGGCCTGCTCAACTTCCTTTGTGCCGTGTTTGTGACTTGCCAGTGACTATGTATGCCGTCTAGGACTGGGATCTGAACTATGTGATACCTCCAAGGGTTGATTCATTATGGTTTTTGTGAACTCCTTTTGCTAGCCTTCAGATGAGGGCATGCCCTCCTTTAGTTGCCCATACATAGTTGTTACCTCTTGACATTTTCCAGACTTGAAACATGCCTTCTTGGCTTGTTTGAATTTGAATTTTAACTTGTTGAGCTAGGTCATGCCATGCCCCATGCCTCGAGGGAATACACAACCACTCTCTAGTCTAGTGAGGTCAGAACATTCATAAGTTGTGCTTCACTCCTTTCCACATTTCTTGACCTTGGCTTGAACTTATAAAGGTTCCATGTAGTATGTTTGGGGGTTTCTTCCTATTTGGATAGGACAAACCTAGACTATGTCTTCCATGTAAATACTCTATGTACTTTGAAATTACTTTTTATGATTTGGCATACTTAATAACAATTTTTTTTTATTTTTTAAATTAATTAAAGTCGATAAACCATTAATGCATGCAATAATATTAGCCATAGCAAACCCAAGTTGGGCTCGGTCAGCCACTCGTAGAAAGGATTGTAACCTGCGGGATGTACCATATCCATTGTAGTACCACTGCCATTTTTTATTTTTTCGATCGATTTATTTATATTTACATGGCCAAAGTAGATAACTCCACCTCCAAGAAAAAAACTTTTTTAACGTAGTGGAGTATGTGAAATTGAGAGGAGATAAACGTTGATTAGTACGCAATTGCTTCTGAATCCTATTTTTAGGCTGCTTATACATTCCTTTTCATGTTCCTTCTAAACTTTATTTCTATCCTCTTCATGACTAGTGAGTGATTGCGTTTTCCCTTTAGGGCTGGGCCCTGACCTGATCCAACCCTCTAAGGGTTGATCCGTGGCTACTATAGCCTTCTTTTGTTGGCCATGGGCTAAGGTTGTGGCCTCCTTTAACTTCCCATACAAATTTATTTCCTTCTTTCCCTATTTGAACTTGATGTTTGCACTTGTTGAGCTTGGTCATGCCATGCCCCAACCCTAAAGGGAATACACAACCACTCTCCAATCTAGGGAGGTCAAAACATTAATAATATATGTGTCACTCCTTTAAACATTTCTTTACCTTTGATTGAACTGATAAAGGCTAGATGTACTCTGCTTGGGGGCTCCTTCCTTTTTGGATAGGACAAACCTAGAATCCGATTCCCATGTAAATACTATATGTACTTTGAAATTACTTTTCCTGAATTTGCATACTTAATAACATACCTACAGTTATGAGCATGTTCAATGTCAACAAAACATCTGCTGACCAAATAGAGTGCCCAACTTCCAAAATTTTTGGACAAGAATTGTTTTTCTATGGTTTTTTCTATAATGAACTTGAACATTCTATACTTCCAAGTTTCTACTATTCCATAGAATCTAGATACTAGATAATCTAATCAAGGAACTATTATGAGTATTACAAATAGTTTTTTCCATTTTTTTGTTGAAACAATTCCCTGAAGTTCACATGGATTGATATCCAGGCACAATGTGATTTAAGTGTATGACTACATGACAAGAAATGGAAAAAAAATGTTGTTTACTGTGCTTGTTATGACTACATGCGTTTGTCTCCTGGGGTCTTTGTTGCGACCACTTTAGCACTTGTCGTCCCTTCCACCAATCTGCCTTCCATACGTGTCCTCCTGCACTCCTCTTGTTTTGTTGACGCATGTCATTTGTGTCCTTTGCCTTCTCCATTTGAATTATTGAAGCCCCAACTGCTTTCCAGGATTTTTGATGCCTCTTTCTTGTAGCCTGCTTATACATGTCTTTCTCTTGGCCTCCTTTCCTTCTACATGGTCCCATTTTAAGGATGTCTTTGACTCCTCCTTGTAGGCTTCTTATACATCCCTTTTCCTTGGCCTGCTAAATTGTTTTGTGGCCTCTTTGTGACTTTGTCTTTGGTCTTGTAGTCTCTTCCACTCTGACTCCCACTCGAATCCTTCGATGTACCCTTTGTTTCATTGTCTGTATGCCTTGAATGAGCTGCAATAGCCATACCTTTCACATCACTCCCTTCAGCACTTTTGATACTCCATTGATTAACATTTCATTTGACCACCTCATAAGCATGCCTCTTTGCTATGTTGAACTTGATAATCCATTCATACACATTCCATGTGATCATCTCATCAACACTATCTATGCCTACCAACCCTGAAAGATGGTTTTTTATATCATTAAGAAAGAAAAACATGCACAAATGGACATGCAAAAACATGCTCCCTTCTTTGAAGCTATTAACCATCCTGGTTAGTCTTATACTCAAGGAGTAAAAAAAAAAAAACTTCATAAATAGGTAAGTTAGTTTGCTTTTCTAAGTTTTAGAAAGAGGTATTCCATGTTTTCTACTTTTCTAAAGGAGAAAACCAAACATAATAGTCATTTTTTCTTTGTTGGTTTGGCATTAACCTTTTTACACATACAATGTTTTCCCTTAAGTACATTTCTCTTGTTGGAAGAGGGGCATTTGAAGTTATCTTAAACATTTGTTTTCATGGTATCTTAAGAAATACTTATTTACAAATTAAATAGAATTACATGTAAACAAATATGTTTACATCTACAAAACAACTAATATAAAATATCTATGCTATTCTTCTATTTTTTTAGCATACATTTACTAGAATATGTAGTACTTAAATTACTTTTAATGATTATTTATCCAATGTCCATTTATTATTTATGCACTTAAAGTAACTATCCTTATTTGAGAAAAACAAAAAAAAAATGCATTCTGTGATGTTAGGTGATTTTAAAGTGTGTTAAGCTTTGTTGTTTTAAGTAAAACAATTAAAACATAAGAATGGAGTAGATCAATTAATGCATACATATCTACATGTTGGAAATAGATTTTCCGTATACAGTGATGACACAAAATGTTTTTGTCTACATACCTTGAGAAAGAGAACATAGTAAAGCCCTTTGCTGACCCATGACTATTTTCTTATCATCCTTTTATTAGTCAATGCCCTTAACTTGAAGTACAACACAATGGTTGTAGCCTTTTTGCGGGGATATTTCTCATGGATACTACATAGCTAGACTAGCCTTTTTTTTGTCTTCTTTTTGTCTTGAACATGCCTGTGGTTATCTTCTCCCTTCCTCCAACCCAAATTACATATGTGTCCTCCTGCTTTGCTGACTTGTGTCCTTTAGGCTATTCGTTTTCTCCGTTTGGATTTATTAAATCCCATGTTTTCTTTTGCTGCTCTGGCCGCTTCTTCCCCACACTACAATGGTTTATTCCACTTCTCCACTTGGATATGTTCGTACCATGTGTTCTTCTGCTCCTCCGATAGTCTACACTTGCTTTGAATGGTTATTCTCTTTATCCAATGGACTCTCCTTCGCTTGCTACTTGTCGTCTTGGTCACAATAAAGTTGAACCTATTAAACCCCAAACTGAAGGGTGATAGATAGCTTGCTTTGAATTTTTCTCCAACCCGCACTAAGGAGTTTTGTAACAAATACTGATTCCACAACCATCTAATCATGCTTCAGTACTTTCATTGGGTAGACAGACTCCATGGGTATATACAATGGAATTATCCTCTTTGACATCACCCATTCATGGGGTCACTTGACATTTTGTCAATCCAACGCCCCTCCTTAGTGCATTTATTGTGTTTTCCATTGACATTTAGTTTGGTTATCTCAAACTGCCAACGCTTTCGTAGGTAGAGGAGCTTCACACACTTTCCATTAATTTGGTTCACATATTCAAATTGCATTCAACCGATTTGCAAGAATAGGGTTAGTTGTTCGTGCATAGTATGGTTTGCATTGGGATTCCATTATTTTGGTTTCTATGCAGCTATTAAACTCAGTTTGTGCCCTTTTACTAACTGGGAAGTGAATTTCTGTGCCTTTAGGGTTGCTTCCTATTTGGAGAGGAAAATCCTATACTAATGTTTCTTTTCATGCATTTTTGCTTACCCATTAAACTGCTTATCTTATGCACCAATTCTAGACTTTGAAATGAATTATGGCCTTGTGTTTGGAATTTTTAAGAAACCATTGGAGACCTTCCTATCCATGTACCTATAATATATCATCTTCCTTCAAAGGTTCCTCTAACTATAAAGGTTGTATTTCTTCTCCTAGCACAATAAAAAATTCCCTTTGTAGTATGCTTATACATTCCTTCCTATCCATTTGATAAACTTTGTTTTTGGCCTTTTAGTGAATGGGAAGTGACTTTGGTATGCCTTTAGGCCTAGGTCATGACCTTTCTTATCCCTCCAAGGGATAAGCCGTTGGTGCGGTGCCTTCTTCTCCTACCCATGGGCTAAGAATGTGACCTCCTGTAGCTTCCCATACATAGCCTTTCGCTTTTGTTGGTTGTCAGTTTTGAAACGTGGCCTCGTTCGCATGTTTTAAAATTATGCCTGCCCTTGTTGAGCTAGGTCATTCCACTACCAAACCCTTTAGGGCATACACATTCACTGCCAGAGTGAGGGTTTCTTGTGCTACCCATTTACACCCTGGTTCCCACTCGATATCTTCACATTACCATTTGTTTAGCTGGTTGTCTGTCTTGAATGAGATGCAAATGGAGCCCTATCAGATGTCCATGTCTGCCTTCAATGCAGCATTGCAGAGAACTGTAAGGCAAGATGACCTTGTTGAGACGATTTACCTGTTGGGTTTTGTTGCTATGTGTATCTAACCTAAACCCATACCAATTTAACCTTCTCTCTCTCAAAGTAACCCTTATGATAGCTTGTCCTTTTAGTGACAACAACTGACTCAAGAGGATCTATTTACCATTTGTTTTTAAATTGTTGTGTATTAGTTTCACTATACTTTTTCTACTTTTATACTATGTATATTGGAAATGGAAATCCATCTCAAGGAGCAACTTTAATGTCTCTTAAAAATTTACAGTAATCATTCTTTAGTAAACTTTTTACAAACAGTTTTACATTTAAGACAGAGAAAATATTAAACTTCTTGTCTAAGCTGTAAGCATGCTGCTTTCGACTCCTTGTTGAGCCATAACCTTACCTTCAACTGCTAAAGACCGGATGTAGTCTTTTTTGGGGTTTTTATTGGGCTTTTACACATAAAATGCAATTCCTTATGTATATTTGTTTTATTGGAATTGGGCCATTTGAATGGCTCTTAAACATTTAGTTTAATCGTTCTGTATGAAAGACTTATGATTAAATTAAATATAATTACATGTACAAATTTATTTGTATATTTGAAAAACAATTGAATTTAAGTACTTATGTTTTTATACTTTTCTAGCATACATTTACTAGAAAATGTAGTGCTACCATTAAATTTAGGGTTTCAGTATCCATTTTTAAATTCTGCATTAACTTAAATTAATTACAGTTTTTTAAAACACAATTAGTCTTATAGAAGGTTCTTGTGATTAGTTGTCATGTAATACTAATATGAAATCCCCTTTTTTATTTAATTTAGATATTTAAAGTAAATAGTTAAAACATAAGTATGAAGTAGATAAATTAAAGCATAGGTATATACATGTTGGAAATAACTTTTACTTATGCAAGTATACTTTCATAATGCACATATAGGTTAATCTTACAAAAATATTGTATGTATTTATCTTGTACTTCTATTATCCAAGTTCTTTGTATTTAGTTACATGCACCTAACCCTTAGGTGCATTAGAAACTACCAATAGATCACATTGTCAGTTTGGATCTCCTCCTTATATAGTGATGGAGTGAAATATGAAGCTAGATATGGAGGATTAGAGGAAGAATAGAGTGTGTTGGAGAAGAAAGGCATAAGTAGGGGTAAATTTAAGAGTGGAGAATGAGACTAAAATAAACAAAGAATGAGGGACGTAATGAGCTAGGGGGTTGAGGAGAAGGGATATGATGAAAAGGTCTGAAGGATCCAATGACTTCCTTATCGGATCGTAGCTCTAATACACTTTCAGAATTTACTACCTACCTTTAAACGCTTCCATTATATGTTTTTCTTATCACATTATATAAAATAAATAAATTGGATTTATCGTCTTTATGTGACTTGTTACTTTCTACTATTTTGCGTGCTACACTTTCAATGTACTTATGGCATGGCCGTATATAAATCCTGCAATAGTATATATCTATAACAACACTAGTAATATACTTACACCTTTTTCCCTCTTAATCTCAGTGTTTACCTCGCATAATGGAGCCACCCTTGACAAAAAATGTGATATCTTCTCTGATGGCTGGTTCTGTACATCTTCAACCATTTTTGCAGGTTTTTTCTCACTCCATCCAATCAGACCAACAAAGGAAACTACTCCACACTTTCGAATTACTCTCTCTGATGGTAACTGTAATGTCCACAACCCTCCTACCGGGCAAGAGGATGCTACTAAACACCAGACATCTAGGCATCTAGCCCCATGAACATGAACGTACCTATAATACTTAAGCAAGATGCTTAAAAATGTAAAACAGACTACGATGCATAATTGTTCATATACATAGCGGAAGCAAAAAAACATTCATTCATATATGATTCAGCATTCAACATGTCCATCATCATAATTCATTAAGAGTAAATATAATTGCAAAGATGAAATGGTCAAGAATACTCATCTTATAAAGAAGTTGTCCTGGAACCAGCTATGTTGCTGCAACGTTCCACCCAACCATAGGCCATCATGCTCATCAATTTCTCAGCGACATTGCCACCCCTAAGCTGGGCATGATTCCTCAAGGAATAAGGGTCAAAGCATGCTTACACATAGCCAAGGTACACAAATCCGCCAAGCTCACATAGTAGGGTTTATCAGGCCATGAAGGAGCTAGGAAAGGCTAAATGCTAAGGTGGTGGTCTCAATGGAGAGATAAAGATGCCTATACTAGAGCTAACCTGACTTCTAAGACATTCACACACCCAACACTAGGAATCAATCCTTTATCTGCTTCATAGTCGCTCAGGCCCTGACTTCCCTTTCCAATACTTTTCAAGGGTTGTGGAGAAGAAGCCAGCAGTCTAAATCTATCTGAGTGGCTCCAAACACCAGTTTTCTCAAGCATACCCAGCCTCTAATCCTGCTCTAAATAGTCTAAAGACCAACCACGTCCTATCGCAGTAAAATATTAGTTCACAGCTCTGTGAAGAAAACAAAGACTACATCGTGACAACCCAAACGAAAAGGTGAACACAGCTCAGGTCAAACAAGATGTTTCAGAGTTGTTCTTGGCCCTAGCGTGGCCAAAACAACTTAGCAGAAACCAAAAGATGATTGCATTCACAGCAATGAACAACGTGGGGGGAAACCACAACAAGCCACAGTTTCAGGGGAAGAACAACAACTGATCTCACGACTAAGCCACGGGAACATTACACATCCTGGAAACGAGAGAGAATCCTGATTCTCAACCCTGGAAAAGGGAAAAATAGGTACGCAGACCAAAAATCCGTGAGAGTAACACACATACACACAGCCCCTGGGTGTGAATGGCTTAAACGATCCAATAATGGGATAAGGGAAAACAATCTCCTGGATGAATGGGAGGAAGAACAGATCCACAAACCAAAAATTGGCGAGAGGAGGGAGAACGAACCCCACTACAAGGAACCGTGAATTATTTTTTATTTCATCTCTGCGTGAGGAAGACCATCCGAACTTCCTACGCGTGAGAAGGTGAACAGAGCAAAACATCCCTGCGTGAGAGTGAGTAGAACCCTAGATGAGAGAGTGGCATAGTGGTGTTTTTCTTATCCGCGTGAAGGTGGAGAGACGGCTGGTGGAGTGAGCATGTGGCAAAGACTGACAGTCTTGCCACCCTCCACTTCCCAGCAATAACTGCCTCAACTACTCAGCAAAGCAATTAAAGTGGTGGTTGGTGGTGACACATGGATTTTCCCCCGTGGGTTCAAGGTTTAACATCCCCCCCCCTTATCCTTAGGAATCATGCCCCTTTTCATTTAACGTTGCACCGTCGTAGCTGGCTGTAGGTTTATTTTAATTAATGTACATATTTACATGATGCCAAAACTGTAATATGTCGGATAGCATGATATACCATTGGCAACTATTCCTATTGTCGAAACAAACACAACCAAAGCGATGGTGGGGATTTTTCCTTTAGCTCCACACCATGATTAATTACAAAATATACATCATGTACCTTTTAATGCAAATGGGGTCAAAACTAGGATATTACAATCTCCTCCCCCTTGGAATAACACCGTCCTCGGTGTTTCAATACATAGGAATACATATATAATTTGCACATCCAAAATTTCAAAATTTTGCAGATCTATCCCACGTTCAATTATTTACTTGAACTTTCAGGACCAAGCCCCTCGACTTCCACGAGCTTCTCTTGCTGGTTCTCAGCTTTTGGCTCATTCCCAAGTCTAGGAACTTTGTGGCTGCTACCCTCTTTATGTTACCTCGTTGGGCAGTCCCTGCGTAAATGATGTCCTCCCCATTTCCAACATTTCGTTGGTTGCTTCATCTTTACCTGCTCAATTTCCTTTGAGTCTTCATGCCTGGAATGTTTCTTAACGGATTGCTTGGATGAATGTCCCATCATTGATCCACTTTCCTTGCCTTTACGGATTTCCCCCAGAAGGCTTTTTACCTCCTTTTGCAAACCAATAGAGTCTTGCAAAATTTGGGTGGTTCATCTCATTCTGCATTTTCTGTATCTTAAGCATCTCTCCAAGATTCTCTTGGGTCCTGGCAATCGTTTGAAGGAAACTTCTAGCCAAGTCCAATAGCTTTTGGTCTGCTGCCATGGTCAATTTCCACCACTGGATTTCACTTTTCTCACCTGTGAAATGCATCATTGAAATTCTATTAGACCAAGTATAATGTAGGCATTAAAATCTGCCAATTAATTGGCCAATTGGCACGACAATACAAGTCTCATCAAGGAGACTTTAATATTTTTCATGCCTTCCCAACAGGCACATGAGCTCATTCATGTCCATTCTTGGGTAGGGAATTATCTATTCCAGCATTCACAATTTACTTTAAGCAAATAAACACATTCTATTTTCAGTTAGACATGCATTCAACAATTCTTTGTTTTCACAATGCATATATATATATATAATCAGAAGGAAGAGAGAGAGCAGCAAGAGTTTTTTTTTTCCCTTCTTTGTCTTGTTCCATCCTGGAACCCACACCACCACTGTGGCTTTTCATGCTCTCGGCCTCTTTCACTTCATCGTGAATGCAAGACCATTCCCTCTTGGTCATGACACTTAGTGTCTCCGGTCTATTTCAGACCTCCCAACCATGGAGCCTCCCCACATGGTTTGTCTCGGCTGCTAGGACCTTCACAGTCTCAGTAGCACCTTTTTCATTATTGCTCATTTTGAGCTCTTCAAGACAGTCACATATCCACATGCACCCCTAGGATGCTTTCGTGGTCCTCACTTCCAGTGATACCTATATTGAAACATTGAATAGATTCACATGTTTAGTTTATTCTCATCAGTTTTTATATCTTTAAACACGAGCTTAAACATCATAACCAAATCATATACACATGTATATTCATAAGCAAGAAATTGCAAAATAATCCAATACTTATCTGTATTGTGCATTTCCTCTCTATTCCACAAGATCCTGCTTTGCTTTGCAAGCCTTGGGATTACCTATGGACTTGGATGTTAGGTCAGCATTCAAGCTACTTCACAACATCCTTTTATATATATCAGGCACAGTCAAGCCAACCTTCAGTTGGGTTTATCAGACCGTCAACAAATCGCTTGCAATTATATCAACAATACACTTATATCAACAATGCACTTATATCAACAACCAATCATCATACAAGCCAACGCAGTTGGGTTTATCATGCCATTAACAACAACACATGCACTTATATCAACAATAAATGACCATTTCTAGGTTTCATTTCCAGTCGTGAGCTCTAATTCCATTTAGTGTACAACACCATACTACATCCGTTTAGCCTGACAACACAAGCAATATAAGCAAAACTCATCAGTGTTATTGCTCTAAAACTCTAATCATACTTCACATCATTCACTATCAAGTATTGAGACACTAGGAGTGCATCCACTCCCTAAGGTGTAATCAATATTGAAAACCCTTTCATGACCCAACATTAGGAAAGTGTGCACCCCTTTCCGATGTGTGCCATGTAGGCCCTATTCATACTCAAGCAATCTGCCACAATGGAAATAAATTCAAAACATGATCTACATATTGAATTTAACAATTGACATGCATATTCCTAGCTAGGGTCACAGAACACTTATCCATTTGCCGAGGCAGTATTCCTTCTTTAAGGAGGAATGGGGGCTCCCTTCTCTGAGTTGACAGTCCCTCGGTTTGCCATCCCAATTCCTTTTTACATTTCATATCCACACATGTCTTACCAACATAATCTATATCATCTCACTCATGTGGCTTATCAAACATGTAGCGCAGACGAGACATTTCCAAAATGTCCAATGGAGTTTCACCCGAAACCCATTTCCAAGATAGGGGAAAACCTCCCCATAAAGTTTGGCTCCTTCAGGCCATCACACATGGTCTTCCTGCAATGTGTACCCCTGGCACATTCATCAAGTAGCCAAATAGTTAATCATTACCTAATAATACAATCCAAATTTGATTGTTCCATAATCAAACAATGACATTAGTAATTCAATTCAATAGGAATTTGCAACTCTATCTACTACAGAAATTGATTTGCTTGGCAATGAGGTGATCCTCAATTGTGGGTCTCTTGTAAGTAGCACCACTATGCCCATTATAATTTTATGCTTACTAGCATATCATGAATACCCACTTAGAATGCGTCCTCCTGACACAATCTTATGCAAGCCAATAGTGATTAGCAGTTGTCAGCAATTTCTCAAATCCGAAATTCACAAATTCAAATTTAACAACCCATTATGCATACAAACTATTTTCACAGCCATGAGACTCTTCCCATGAGGTTTGGCTCTTTCACATGGTAAATTCCGGTCTTTGTCATGGTCTTACCCTCATTGCCATGCCCCAAACAATCTATCGGAAACCTGAACTTCAATAAGCCAAACACTTGGTAAGTCTGGATGCATATATCCTTTTCATTGCTGCAACCATCACTGAAGCATTTTCAGAATTTATAAAATTCAAATACTTCGAGTTGTTAATCACATCAATATTATCAAAACTTGTTTACTTCACGCAATCATTATCATACTTTGATTACATGGTACAATCCCCTCATTTATGTAATTTAAAGGAAAGGTTTAGATACTTCTTACTTCACAAGCGTATCATTTGTACCACCTTGCCCTCCCATAGAGAATTTCCGGCAGCCAATTGATCCTGACTACCCTCTTCATGCACTTACTATCCTGCATTCATAACAACTCTTGCAATGGTTCTAGAATTGTCATCAATCCATCATTTCAACCATTAATCATTCATAATATCACATACACTATCTCAATGCATTCATGCAATGCATCACAACTTTTGCACCCATACTTACGTAATCAGTTACTCACACCCTCCATATGCATCCATTCAATGCATAACTCCAAGATTTATAAAATCTTTTAATGCATATCCACTCAATGCTACCTTGCATTGATTCAGGAATACAATGCATTCAAACATACCATGCATGGCCTAACCATGACTACTTCATATAGGATGCATTACTTTAATCAAGACCATCGGTGCTTACTTTCTTTGGGCTACTAAGCTCATCACAACATAATACAGGCATGATACATTTCGGTATGAATGTAGTATAAATTTCAAATACCCACATGGTATGATACCTCTTGCTTTTACCACTCCATGCAATTGTCAAAATTAAAACCTTACCTTCATGGGTCCTACTTACACCCTTGACATTACCAGTTTGGTTAGTCCTTTGCAGGAGATTGCAGAATTTGCTCACCAACTTTTGATTCTGGACTTGTTTCCTTATCCCTTTCTCCATATGGTTGCTAGTCACATTCGTCAGTACTCGCAACATATTCAGCCATGTCCATGTTGTCATTGGTTTTTCCACTAATGCCAACATCAACACAATAATCATCATTAGTGGTTCATTATAAATGTATAATTCTCACTACTCTCACCGACATGTAATATCCTATGCATGCAAGGCATATCCTCATACATTTTATGTAGAAAACTTATAAAATGTAATTATAATTATCAAGACAGGGTTTTAAGGAAATTTCCCTTTTCAAGTCCCTCATCTTGGCATGGAACTCCTCTTCCACACAACAACTGGTTTGACTTCATAGTCCTTGCTACCTCTAGGCATGCAATTCCCGGATTTGTCCATATTGACAACAACACGTTTCTTTTTCAAATAACCACTAGTACTTTGCAGCACCACATTCAAAATTTGGTGATTCCTCCTTGTTCCCTGCTGGATAAGCTTTCCAACGCCTATCCGCATGCTTGGGTGTGAAAATCACACCACTTCTAAATGATGACTTTCACCAAATTTGGGCAAAGCACACAACTATATTTTGGTCTGAAATGCCAACTTCAGCCACCTAGAATTTCTTCTTTTTTAGCTCTGAAAACCTGCTGATAATTTTGCTAAAACTGCCCAAAAATCCACTTTGAAAAAATCAAAATTTCCTTCACTCAAATCGGGTCTCATCCCATCTAAAATTTCGACACTTCGGTGATCCAAACAACAACTTTCCTCCGGCGCTCATCGGTGGACCGATCGCCTATTTTCCTTCGACGTGTCATATCTGTAGTTGTCTAAGCTTCTGGATATTATCAGTGATGCCAAGGACTATGGTGTATCAACGATCTGATCCACTAGTCTTCTCCACCGTATCGGTGATTCAAACAACAATTATTTCCGCTGCGTCAATGACCAGAACCGTTAACACCACAACATGCAGTATCGACTGGGAAACTAACTCTCTAACGATGCATCGAGGGTCGAAAACTGATACCACTATGCGTCAACGACCTTCCAGAACACTAATCGTTGGAATGATAGTCCGACTGACAACTGCAACGACGGACTCACAAACGCCTAAATATTTTTGACATTTCGGCGATCAAATCGTCTAATTCCTCTGCTGCTCATCGACGGCCATACAACTAACTCTTCCACGGTATCGGTGGTATGTTCATCTAATCTTTCGATCTTCATCAGCGATGCCAGTATGTCGACAATCGGATCCTCTAATCACTACCGCGTTGGTGATCAGATTTTATACTCATCGGGCGGCTAGTTCTCTAGGCTTCCGCAATGACGGCCAACGAACTTTCTGGAGTTTCCGCAGGCCACAATCCTATCGGAGGTCGGATGCACTAATTTCTGTGGCATTGGCGGTCTCATCAACTAACTTCTGTCGATCGCCGATGGATTCAACACTTAGACAAATTTTTGAAATTTTTCTTGGCGCCGCATCGGCCGATTCATCCTCTAAATTTTGCCAATCCGTCTAACTATTCTTCGTTGAATTTCTCTTTCCTCTGTCGATGTGTCATCGACAACTTCATCATCTATTTGTCGGCGATCCCGTATTCTAATTCCCACTGATGATGATGACATTTCGGTGACCCCATCACCTAAGCATCAGCAATCCAATCACCTAAACTTCGCCGATCGTTGATGGCCTCATGTCTTAGAAATTTTCCCAAAAATTTTCTCTTCATATTTTCTCCGCCGATGGCATTAGTGATCCGAACAACTACTCATCGCCACCATTTCAATGATCATTAACCCTACAGAGCCATCATTTCGGCGATCCCTACAACTAAGTATCATCGATCGTCGACAATATACATCGGGTGGTCTTTCCACAAAAGGGAGTCGACATTTCGGTGGCCTTCGACTGATCCCCTTCGCAAATGCGGCTCCAACTTCCACTGATCTTTGTTGACGGCTAACAGACACTTAGAGAAATTTTCATGAATTTCCTTGGGCCAGTCCCTCGTCGGGTGGTCTTTCGATTAAGCATTCCACTGTATCAGAGGATTTTCCCACTGAGTCCTCCAATGATCCGACGAGTTTGGCACTTGGATAAATTTTCAAACAAATTTTCTTGAACTTTTCTGATTCTTGCTGGGCAGAGGACAACCTGCCTCTGTTAGCTGATATTTCATGGCCCATTCAGGCCCATGCTGCAACATTAGCTCTGATATCATAATGTAACATCCCCGACCCTCCGACCAGGAAAGAGGACGCTACTAAACACCAGACATCCGGGCATCTAGCCCCATGAACATGAACATACCTATAATGCTTAGGCAAGATGCTTAAAAATGTAAAATAGACTATGATGCATAATTGTCCGTATACATAGCGGAAGCAAAACAACATTCATTCATATACAATTCAACATTCAACATGTCCATCATCATAATTCAATAACAGTAAATATAATTGCAGAGATGAAATGGTCAAGAATACTCATCTTGTAAAGAAGTCATCCCGCAACCAGCTACGTCGCTGCAACGTTCCACCCAACCATAGGCCAGCGTGCTCATCAATATCTTAGTGACACTGCCACCCTCGAGTTGGGCATGATTACTAAAGGAATAAAGTTCAAAGAAGGCTTACACATAGCCAAGGTACACAAATCATCCAAGCCCACACAGTAGGGTTTGTCAGGCCGTCAAGGAGCTAGGAAAGGATAAATGCTAAGCTGGTGGTCTCAATGGAGAGCTAAAGACGCCTATACCAGAGCTAACCTGACATCTAAGACATCCACACACCCAACACCAGAAATCAGTCCTTTCTCTGCTTCACAGTCCCTTAGGCCCTGACTTCCCTTTCCAATACTTTTCAAGGGTTGTGGAGAAGAATCCAGTAGTCTAACTCTGTCTGAGTGGCTCCAAACACCAGTTTTCTCAAGCATACCTAGCCTCTAATCCTGCTCTAAACAGTTCGAAGACCAACCATTGCCTAACACAGTAAAACAAGCAGTTCACATCTCTATGAAGAAAACAAAGACGACATGGTGACAACCCAAATGAAAAGGTGAACACAGCTCCGGTCAAACAAGATGTTTCAGAGTTGTTCTTGGCCCTAGTGTGGCCAAAACAACTCAGCGGAAACCAAAAGATGATTGCATTCACAACAATCAACAACATGGGGGAAAACCATAACAAGCCACAGTTTCAGGGGAAGAACAACAACTGATCTCACGGCTAAGCCACTGGAACACTACACAGCCCGGAAACGAGAGAGAAGTTTAATTCTCAACCTTGGACAAGGGGAAAATAGGTACGCAGACCAAAAATCTGTGAGAGTAACACACATACACATAGCCCCTAGGCGTGAATGGCTTACACAATCCAATAATGGGAAAAGGGAAAATGATCTCCTACGTGAATGGGAGGAAGAATAGATCCAAAGACCAGCAATCGGTGAGAGCAGGGAGAACGAACCCCCCTACAAGGAACCGTGAATCCTTTTCATCTCATCTCTGCATGAGGAAGACCATCTGAACTTCCTACGCGTGAGAAGGTGAACAGAGTAAAACATCCCTACGTGACAGTGAGTAGAACCCCAGACAAGAGAGTGGCATAGTGGTGTTTTTCTTACCCGTGTGAAGGTAGAGAGACGGCTGGTGGAGTGAGCATGTGGCAAATACTGACAGTCCTGCCACCCTCCACTTCCTAGCAATAACTGCCTCAACTACTCAACAAATAAATTAAAGTGGTGGTTGGTGGTGACACATGGCTTTTCCCCCATGGGTTCAAGGTTTAACAATATCCCCCCCCCCCCCTTATCCTTAAGAATCACGCCCCTTTTCATTTAATGTTGCACCCTCGTAGCTGGATGTAGGTTTATTTTAATTATTGTGCATATTTACATGATTCCAAAACTCTAATGTGTCGGATAGCACGATATACCATCGGCAACGATCCCTATTGCTAAAACATACACAACCAAAGCAATGGTGGGGCTTTTGCCGTTAGCTGCACACCACGATTAATTACAAAATATACATCATGTACTTTTTAATGTAAACGGGGTCAAAACCGGGACATTACAGTAACAACACACATCAGACTTTGCTCCCAACTACCTTCAACTCCCTCATATCAAATGGAGAACTCCAAGAAGGCTCTATCATCGAGCTCTCCAAATGCACATGCACCATAATAACACATACTTGTTTCTTTCCATTCTTTCAATCCCTCTTCTTATCTAGCTTAGGTTGTGAATTTGTACCCACCATCTCTCGTCACAAATTAAACACCTTTACTAATTCTTTCTTTTTTTTCTCTTACATGACTATTACAAT
The DNA here is from genome assembly GCA_001517045.1 of Pseudotsuga menziesii. Lineage (NCBI taxonomy): Eukaryota > Viridiplantae > Streptophyta > Pinopsida > Pinales > Pinaceae > Pseudotsuga > Pseudotsuga menziesii. The sequence continues at coordinate 57,003 of LPNX010968222.1, read as the reverse complement.
ACTCGATATTGACCTGGTCCACAGCAGACTTGACCTTATTGGGAGCCCTCTTCCTCTTGCACTACCAACTAGATTTAGCCTTCCAATTGGTTCATCAACTAGCCAACCCATTCGCCTCACAGAAGAAGGCAATGTTTACTCATCCCAAACATCAACTACACCAATATCCATGCCAACTAATGTAATTCCATTCAAAGCACTCAATCCCAACTACAAAAAATGGTCAATCCAAGGTCACGTACTTGTGAAGACAACCATCCATGAATACACCATCCAACGAGGCCCAGGGAAACTCTTTGGCTTTGACCTTCTTGACTATTATGGAGAAGAGATCCATGTCTCTACCTTTAACAACTTTCTTGACACCTTCTATGCCCTTGTTGAAATAGGGGCAGTGTACACTGTCTCCAATGGCACATTCAAAACAAGCAACCCTTCATATAACCATTTGAACAACCATATTGAGATTATCTTTTTGTCTATGTCAACCATCCACCCTTGTCTCGATGAATTTCCCTCCATTCCTTTACATTCCTTCCACTTTAAAACAATCAATGACCTTCAAAGTTTACCTTCGAATTCCATGGTTGACCTTATTGGCATGGTTAGCTCTATCTCCCCTACATCTACGATTCAGAAAAAGACGGTTATGAAACAAGTAGGAGAACCATTTTCCTTAGAGACACATCATGTTTTAGCATCGATGTCACACTTTGGGGTCATCATTGCCACAATGATGGTTCTCATATTGCTTCATTATACTCCTCAGAACCACCACATTTCCTTGCAATCAAGGGTGGTCGTCTTACTGATTACAATGGTAAAATAGTTGGAAGTGTTCCTAGTAGCACCTTGCTTATCAATCTAGATATTGAGGAAACCCATATCCTTCAATTATGGTTCACTGATCATGGATTTCATGCTGGATCGCCATCCCATTAGAGGAAATTTGGGGTCTAAGATGGGCCTTATAAAAAACTGTGCCATGGATGAGCTGGATTGAGTTGAATTTTTAAACCAATAGAATTTCAATATCTTTGGTCAACCATTATGGTTGAGTGGGACACATAATGCTTATGTGTCATATTTTTATTTAACAATAGCTAACTCCATATCAACTTCACCTTGGTTAAGTTCTTGAAAAGATCACCTCGAAATAAGATAAATAAACTTTAATTAATAAATATATAATATTTTATTTAATCACTACTTCCAACTCCTCTAAAACATAACCTTCTCATTAATTAAAATTGTAGTGGAAGCATTTTGAAATACTAAAAACATTTATTAGTCAATTTAAAAAAAAAAACTAATATTTAACTTAAAATAGACTTATCTTGAAATACTAAATAAAACATATTTAATTATTACATCCAAAAATAAATAAAACATTTAAATACTAACAAAATAAAAAAATAAAAACTATTTTTAATGTTATTAAAATATAATAAAATTTTATTTTATTTTTTTTCTCTCTTACCTACCTACCATTAAACCACAATTTTTTTATATTAATATAAAAAATAATATAAATATACATAGTTCATTGTTTTTTTATTTTATGTGATGTAATATTTTTTATATGAATTAATATAAAATTAATATTAAAAAATAATAGTGATTTTTTTAATACTATTATAATTATATTTTTCATTATAAATGAATATATTTGAGTTTTACATTTATTAAATATATAAAAAGTAGTGGTCAACTCATTTAAAAAAATAATAATATAAAATTCAAGAGTTTCCTATCATTTATTATGTGTGCACAAGAATCTAAATATTTCATTAATATTCTTAACCAATATCTCTTAACTCTACATTAACTCAATATAGTTGTCAACTACCATGAATGAGACAATTTAGGTTGACTTTCATTAGATTTTCATTAGATTTAATCTGACATGGCATATTTGTAGTGTGATGTGGCTTTTTTTATTATTTTCCTTAGGAGGCCCATTTTAGACCCCAAAATTCCTCTAATGTTTAGTCGCAAGTACATAGGCTCTATGTCTCAAACACACCCCACTAAAACAATCTTTGACTTGCAAAGCATGCAACCCTCAGATAATGCCCTATGGTTCTCTGTAATCGCTTCCATCGTTGACACTAACATGGACGAATTCCACTTCCTTTCATGCCCTCTATTTGTTGATGGCATTCAATGCATGAAAAAAATTGCACATAGATCTTACAACACTTAGCATTGTAGAAAATGTGATGGTGAATTCACAAAAGGTGACTACAGGTACATTTTAAAGCTTTCCTAGAAATACCACACTGACCATATCAACGGGGCCACAACTTTTGATGATGCAGCCAACCGACTTCTTGGTGTCTCTACAAAATATTTATGCCTTCTCACCACTGAACCCTCAACCATAAAGGATATCTCTCTACAATTAAATTCACGACAATACATTTTCACCTTGTCCATGAAGACAAAGACTTTGAACTGCACTACAATATTGAAGACAACCATTGTCAATTCTGATGAGATTCCTTATGCTACTACATCATCTAAGATCCTAGAAGAAATACATGCACTCACTACTCAAATCCATCCTATTGCACGCCGTCTCTATCCTCCCTTTCGTACACTCCACCCTTCGTGTATTCCAACCACCCCTTTAAGTCACCCTCCCACATCTTACTCTTCCCTCACTCCTTTTTTCTACCTCCATATATTTGAGACATCATACCCCACAATATACCGTCCTTATCTACAAATGCATTCTACCTCATCTCCACCCAATTATGTTTCTTCCACTTCATCACGATCGCTATATCCCTCCCCTTGCCTTCCTTCATTGCTTGTATATAGACTTTCACCGTACTTTCCTGTCTTTTTACAAATATCTACAATGTATTTAGCTATAATTAATTTTTTTCTTACATGACTATATGTTTTATCCTATACATTACATAGTTTTTTTTTAAGCATGACTTGCATTGGTTCACATACACTATATTTATCTATATGTGTCCATCCAACATTTCACGTTTTCTTACATGTATACAATGTTTAATATGTAATCTATGTGTTTTTTTTAATTCTACTATGTTACTCCTTGCTTACTTTTCACATATATATATGCTCCGCATACATCCACAAATGCTTTATACATTATTTCTTGCAACACTTTCGCAATGCCCTTATTTCTATATATAGACATACATTTTTATTTTGTAGTTTGCATTTCTTGCTTTTAATATACATGCCTCAACCTTTTCTTACAAGCACACATTTATAAAATTTGACAATCCCATCAATGTCTCTTCCAGGTTCAAGGAAAACTCCTTCTCTTCAACAACCTATGTCGTTTGATAGTGCATGTGAACAAAGAAATGCACGTAGAAGGATTCTTTATAGCCAAACAAAGGATCACCAAAATGCATAGAGATGTCTTCTTTATCAATCCAGACATGTAAACATCAATGTTTCAATCAACCCTACCCCAATGCACACATCCACTACACCCCTATCTCCAACCACCCCCTTACCAGATGGTCACTTTTGATTCTTAATAGACTTGTGTTAGTTTTTCAACATTTAAGCTAGCATTATGTTAGGATCTTTTCACTGAGAGAATAACAAGCACATCAATAACATAAGCACATCACAAGAGACAAGAGACACAAAGAGTTTTGATCGGGGAAACCATAAATGGAGAAAACCCCGCAACTTCCTCTAAGATAGTATCACCACAAGATGTAAAACCCCAAAATAGAAAGATGCACTACAATAGCAGTAGTCTTCTTGTCCCAGTATATTTCCTTCTCCACTAGTGCGCCACACTTGAGAGAGCAAGTGATGTATTTCACAAGTGATAAATAGAGAGACTCTCACTCTCTATTTATATTCATCCGTTCACTTGAATTGCATTTTCACACGTAGGCTCAACCTAACAATTACTACTCGAGCCTACACCTTAATTAGTGTATAATAACTCAAGTGCCCCGAAACTGTGGGGACTTACCTAATGACTTGATATGAATTGTTTACATTATTAATCTTCCCGATCGGAACATCGAGGCATGATCACATGACTCAAATACATAATAGAAACATCCCAGAATAAACATCGGGTTACAATACATAAGATACATAGAAGAATACATTCCGAAGTTACATATACATCAACACTCCCTCTTAACTAGGAAGGTATTCTTTCGACACGATTTTCAGCACTGGTCTTCTTCTCTGTATAAACTGGAACATCTTCGTCTTCAAGTCATCTTCGTCTTCAAGTCATCTTCATCTTCAAGTCATCTGGATCTGGATCATCTCTTGATCTGGATCATCATAGAATTGGATCTGGATCATCACTCAATCTGGATCATCATCACTGGACTGGATCTGGATCATCACTCGATCTGGATCATCATAGAACATCATCACTGGATCTGGATCATCACTCGATCTGGATCATCATCACTGGACTGGATTTGGATCATCACTCGATCTGGATCTGGATCTGGATCATCTCTCGATCTGGATCATCACTGCTGGATCTGGATCATCTCTCGACCTGGATCTCTCGGAGTCATCATAACTGGATCTGGATCATAGCTCGATCTAGATCATCTCTGGTCATCATCATGTGTGTACTATCTCATCATAGGAAGTTCTACAGAGCCAGCCCTTTTTAATGTTGGTTGTAGGCCTAGCCACCAGGTAGGTCTTCGCCCAGCACTTACATCTAACCTTCTCGTCAGAAAGGCCCAGCACTCACATTCACCAGCATGGTAGGCACATCAACTACCATCTGTGAAATGGCTATGCACTTCTATTTGACCTACTCATCAGAATGGCACATTCACCCAGGCCGGAACACATCCTACCACAATGATGAATGAATTTCACCCAGGCCAGAGCCCCTCCTACCACAATGATGAAATATTTTACACATTCACCCAGGCCGGAACACATCCTACCACAATGATGAACGACTCTCACCCAGGACGGAGCCCCTCCTATCACAATGATGAGAGATTTGTGCACTCACATCTGACCTGGTAGGAACTGAATCCTACACCCTCGTCAGAATGGCCCCCAGTCCCTGACTGAGCTACCTGGTAACGGACTAGGCGCCTCCACTCTCCCAGAGAGTGGAAGTAGCCCTTACATCTGTCCTACTCGACAGAATGGCCAGCACTCACATCTAACATGGAAGGAACTAAATCCTTTAGCCATGAACAGAACGGCTTAGCCCTTACATCTGACCTGCTCGTCAGAATGGCTCTCTCAGTCCCTGACTGAGTGTTCCTGGTAACTGACCAGGTGCCTCCATTCCCAGAATGGTTGTCAGCACTCATATATGACATGGAAGGAACCAAATCCTCTCACCATGATAGAATGGCTCAGCCCTTACATCTGACCTACTCGTCAGAATGGATTTGGATCTCTAGCACTCATATCTGACATGGAAGGAACCAATCCTCTCACCATGACAGAATGGCTCAGCCCTTATATCTGACCATGGAAAGAACCAATCCTCTCACATTGTCAGAATGGCTATGGGTCTCATCACTTTCTCTTGGAAGGAACCTCGATCTAGAGAACACCAAGTCTCTCTCTGAAGTACTCGAACTTCAGCCTAGCCAATGGCTTCATCAATACATCAGCTATCTGTTCCTCCGTCGCAACATACAGGAGCTTCACTGCTCCTCTCTGCACCATATCCCTGATATAATGATACTTGATCTCGATATGCTTCGACTTGTCATGGAATAATGGATTCTCTGACAACTTCACGTAACTCTGGTTGTCACAATGTATACAAGTAGCATCCAACTGGAGATCAAATATATCAGACAGTAGCTTTCGTAGCCATACTTCCTCACAACTAGCTGAACAAGCTGCGACGTACTCTGCTTCAGCTGTACTCAGTGCCACACAGGATTGCTTCCTACTAAACCAAGAGATCACACCTGATCCCATACTGAAGCAACATCATGAAGTACTCTTTCTGTCAATGGCACTGTCTGCCCAATCTGAATCAACATAACCCTCCAGGTTAATCTTTTGATTCACATCATACTTGAGCCCATAATCAACTATACCCTTCAGGTGCCTCAGAATATGCTTTGCAGCCATCAAGTGAACACTTCTCGGATCTGTCAGGTACTGGCTCAAGGTGTTCACAGCAAAGCAAATATCTGGTCTCGTGTTCGTCAAGTACATAAATGACCCAATCATCTGACGATACATCGTAGCATCAACCATCTCTGATGAAGCATCACTCAATAGCTTCAGGTTTGATGCCATGGGTGTAGCCATAGCCTTGCAGTCCATCATCCCAAACCTCTTCAGGATCTCTACTGCATACTTTCCTTGTCCAAGGAAGATTCCATTCACACTCTGCCACACCTCCATGCCTAGAACAATAGTGCATCGACACAAAATAGGAGCATCACTAGTCTTCCGCCTTCAACCTTGAAGCAAAGGTTGGAATCCACTTTACTCTTAGTAAAGCCTAGAGTCATCAGTAATCTTCCCATCCTGTCGTACCATGTCGAGCCTTAGATATTCTGTAGTCACTCCCTCTGAAGTGAAGTATCATACTCCCTCTGTCTTCTGTGCTCTATGCACTGAAAAACATTCTGTACTAGAGTGACAAGTAGCTTCCTATGCTACTAATATTCTATGTGACCATCTAGTGTATAGACTTACATCTTCAACCTTGTAGCAAAGGTTAAGATCTTCATCAGGCTCATCATGTATGTGTTTAAACTCTTACTGGCTGCAAATGTCTCTTCATAGTCTACGCCTTCTTTTCATGAGAAGCCTCGTGCTATGAATCTTGCTTTGTATCCCACGATGTTTCCATCTACTGCATGATGGAACTGTGAACTTCTCTTCAGTTCTCGATACTGCACCCTGACATCATTCTTCTTGAACTGGTCTTCCCTTTCTTTTTGGTGGTTGGAAGGTTCTGCATCAATGATGTCACTGCACTCGTCATATTATTCTTTGTCTTTGAACTGTCGTCACTTGTTCTTCAGAACAATTCTTCATTCTTCTTTGCTTGTAGGCGATTATGTATGCGGTCTTTTCTACAA
>LPNX010968222.1:25351-49117 GCA_001517045.1 Pseudotsuga menziesii | reverse complement strand
ACTTCCCCAAGCTTGTCACCAAGCTGATGTGATATATCATATTGAAATGAGAACTTCAAATGGAAATAGCAAAGGATTAGATCTTACCGATTTGAGGTGTCTGTCCTTGTCCCGGAGTTTGTTGATCTAGGGTTTGTCACAGAAAACTTAATTTTCAAAACTTGTAATATTTCAAAACTAATTGGATAGACAGATAGATCTCTTCAAATGGATCTGTCCAATGTACTCCTTTTCTGAAAACAGTGGAGGGAAGCTCCCGGAACAGGAAGCCCTAGATTTCCAATTTCTTCTGCAGAAATTCCTATTACTGTTTCTATAATATCTCCGAAATTAATCATCTTCTATGTCTGAAATTTCTCACTGAGGTAACCTCGCATGTCCCTGATCCAACAACACAGGTTTCATCAGAATTGGTTTCACCATTTGGTATTTATTATCCTTTTCCCAAGGTGACCTGTTACAGAACTTTTCAGAACAGCAAAGTTGTATGGCATGCCACGTGTCACTGGTTCATCTTCTGAGTCTGATATTTAGACCACCGAACGTACATTCCTTTCCCTTTTTTTAACATCTTCATAAATTCCATTTGGATCTCTGTAGCCCAATATATTGCAATTCTCCCCAGGTGTCCTATTTATGGATGATTTCTGGAAGAGGCTGGAACCCTAACTTGGAGAGACCTTATCTCCCACAATATAGCGAATCTGAGGCTGATTTTTGGACAAAGTGTTCATCAGGATTTTATCTTTGTCCACTGCAATTTTCAGCTTCTGAGACTTCGCCAATATCAGAATATAGCGACTGTACCAAAACTTAGCAGTTTTAGTATTTAGGGTTTCTCCTAGCTCAGGGTCGAACTAGGGTTTGACTTTCCCAGAGTTTCACCCAACCAAATTTCTTGATCCAGGTCTCTAAAATTCGGTTTTGATGAGGATAACAATCCTATGCTAGTCTCACTCAAAAATTCCTCTTCTGTAGAAAGCCCTAATTTCCACATCGAAACTGAAAATGCTTGAAATTGAATTCCGCATCGACAGAAAGATGCACCCTTCAATGGAGAGTCATCCTAGCATACTTTTTCTAAAAATATGTGGAGGAAGATCCACAAAATAGGAATCCCTAGTTCCTGTAGCTGCACAATGTCTTCTTTTCAGGTTAGCTTTGATCCCATGTTAGTTTTTCAACATTTAAGCTAGCATTATGTTAGGATCTTTTCACTGAGAGAATAACAAGCACAAAAATAACATAAGAACATCACAAGAGACAAGAGACACAAAGAGTTTTGATTGGGGAAACCATAAATGGAGAAAACCCCGCAACTTCCTCTAAGATAGTATCACCACAAGATGTAAAACCCCAAAACGGAAAGATGCACTCCAACAGCAGTAGTCTTCTTGTCCCAGTATATTTCCTTCTCCACTAGTGCACCACACTTGAGAGAGCAAGTGATGTATTTCACAAGTGATAAATAGAGAGACTCTCACTCTCTATTTATATTCATCCATTCACTTGAATTGCATTTTCACATGTAGGCTCAACCTAACAATTACTACTCGAGCCTACACCTTAATTAGTGTATAATAACTCAAGTGCCCTGAAACTGTGGGGACTTACCTAATGACTTGATATGACTTGTTTACATTATTAATTTTCCCGATCAGAACATCGGGGCATGATCACATGACTCAAATACATAATATAAACATCCCGGAATAAACATCGGGTTACAATACATAAGATACATAGAATAATACATTCTGAAGTTACATATACATCAACAACTTGCTCACCTCCACCCACTGCATGTTTGCTCGATATGCAAGGAATCACATCCAAACATGAAAAATAAGTTTTCAGATGGCATCTATACATGCTCTCGATGTACTAATGAGCGACATGGCTATCACTTCTCCATTTGATAACAACATGGATCCTAGAAACCAGCCATGTGAACTTGCATGCCTGACTCAAATAGAAGAAATGCTCATTTCTCGTGTCAATCCAATACTTCAAGTTACACATTTATGTGGTGGCCAATACAAATACTCCGACCATACTATTAGTTTCTCACAAGACATCTCCACAATAGCCACCTCTCTTCCATGTCTCTTTCTAGACATGGACATCCTTGTTTGCAAATTCAATGTTGCAAACAAGCCTTATGAATTCATTATTAGCTGTTCAAATGTCCTAGCTGCATTGGAATTAAAAAATTTCAATAACCCATATTACAAGGATGTCCACCTTGACCTCCAAGCATTACATGCTTTGCCACTTGAACCCATAGATGTGTCCTCCCTTCTTCACCATGCCATAACCCTTGGGCTAGACCTCCAAATTCCCTCACCCACTACTGATGATGCAACACCTTCAATTCCAATTCCAACCCAAACACCCAAACCTCCTCCTTTGTTTTTTCACTCCCCAATTCTCGCACTGAGACTGAAGAAATTAGGCTCTTTGCGTCTACAAGCCCTACCACCCATGCAACTTCAATTGATTGGCCCCCCATTGGCCTTTCTCCAATAAATTAATACAATACATAAGGGCTCCTCTCAATGGCATTCCCAACGTTATTCCCCATAGGGGTTCCCATGCTAAAACAACCTCGTATTTATGAAATCAACATGCAAGAATATGCTTTGCACCTTATCCAATTCCATGATAATAGGTTTTCCCAACACTCTCGCTTCTACTACTAATTGTACAACCTTATGATGCGCCATTGTAGCCAAGCCACCATAGCTGTATTTGTTAAACGTAACCTAGAAGACACCCTCCCCACAACTGTCTCAACTCTGCACACACAACTCAACCAAATGCCAAATTCTCATGTTGTTGATCATGCCATGCATTTTGGATCTACTCTTCATGGCACTCGCTCATTTTGGAACAAAATACGAGATGAATTGTATGATATGATCACCCAAATTAGTATCCCAAGTTTTGTTTTTACCCTTAGTGCAGGTGACACCAAATGGCATGACCTTCACATATTCATGCATTCCCATCCTCCCACTTCATTTCCTTCACAATTCCAATGGAGAATTCATAACATTATAACCAATCCACATAATATGTCTCTATATATGCACCATAGATTCACCATCTTCCTTGAAGAGGTATTTCTAAACACATTCCAAACAAAACATTACTGGTGCAGGTTTGATCCTCTCACTTGTTGAATTTTTTCCCCTTGTACTACTTGACATTTCTACTTTTCCCCTAACTTTCTATTTTTTTTCCTTCCCTTCTTAATATAGGTATGAATGGAAAAACAAAGGTTTTGCTCATATACACGGATTCCTTTGGTTGGAGAACGCATCCAATATGGATAGCCTTGATTGGAATGATTCCCTCGCTATGGATACCACAAAAAAATACTTTGATAGCTTCTTAATTGCATGGAACCTTGTCCCAAGCACCTTCGTGTCCCCACATTCCATCGAGCATCTCACTAATAACCTTGCACACTTGCATCGTCCTCCATATGTGAAGGAAACCAAAATGACAACTATGAAATCCTTGTCAATTCTATGCAACGACACACAAAATGCAATGAATCCTCTTGTCTTTGCAAAAAAGACACAGCCCTCATTTTTCGCTATGGTTTCCCCTTTGAACTGCACGAAACATCTTCTATGTTCATTGACGCTTTTGAGAAAAAAATATATATCTCGGCTAGAAATGATGAACTTTTAAACATGCACAACCCTCTTATGCTATCAGTATGGAGATCTAATGTTGACTTCCAGCCTGTGCTCTCCCATCATGCTGTCCTCAAATACATTTTAAAGTATGCTTCAAAATCAGAGAACAAATATGAGAGCTACCATGAAATTCTAACACGTATTGCACATGTCACCCCTGCAGAAGAGGGAATCTTATTGCCTATCCGAAAAATATTATCAGAAATTGTGGTTGATCGAGACATTGGTGCGCAAGAGACCTTCCATATGCTACAAAACCTTCTCTTGACTCTTTGCATTCATAGATTTGTTTCCCTGAACATTTCTTAGACCATTTTCAAACATGTCTCATTAGACCTCCCCAACACCCCCCCACCAACTAACTTCATTTCTGCATACATGCATAACCCCCTTCACTTGAACAACTACCCCCTCTCGAAGCTTCATGTTCTTGGTCCTTCTCTACATGTAGACACAAATGTCAATGGAAGCACCACAAGCCGACCAAAATTGTGTGTGTCCTTCCTCGCTTCCTTGACATTCCTCCTTGCACCTCTCCTCTTTATGTCAATTTTTGTTGGAGCGAACTCCTCCTATACAAACCTTTTTGTGAATTGCCAAATGACATTGGCTCCTCAGACTTCAAAATTGTCTCTACATGGGAATCATTTCATGGGAGCTACAATGCCTGGCATGTTGAATGACACCCTTCATCCCCTCTATATATTTCTATTGAGACACCTCCCCCTCATGAAGTTCATCATCCATCCTCTATGGACATGTCTGAATGGGAACTCCTCTCTCAACTCCACCCTGGAAACAACTTACAACTTGACGATATTGAGATTCTTGGTCATCGCGACTTTGACACCAAACACAATTGGGGCCACACACATATACCTTTGCACTTGAAATACTCATCCATCTCATTCCTTGACTTGGACCGCTCATCAAACCAAGCACATCTACAATATTTTTTAACTTCTGCTTCTCCTAATTGCTTTTATCCAACACAACACATAGGATTTGAAATTATTATGTCCCACTACACACAACACACTACCATAAAACCATTGCACATGATCATCCAAGGAACTACAGGCACATGAAAATCTTACTTAATTGGGTGCTTGCAAGTTACATTCTTTTCATTGTCTACAAATAACTCATCCCCCCTTCTCATGCTTGCTCCAACCAGTGTCACGGAATTTAACATAAATGCCCTTACAATACATTCTGGCCTTCACATACCAATAACTACTATGCTTCCTCTTGAGGGCCAAGCCCTTGCAAACCTCCAAGAACGAATCCTCCATATACGTTATGTACTAATTAATGAGATGAGCTTCATTGGTCCAAATCTCTTATCCAACATTGATTCTTGTATTCGTGAAGCGTTCCATTCCCATCAAACATGCCCTTTTGGAGGCTGCTCTATCATCCTTGTAGGTGACCTTGGTCAACTTCCCCCTATCAAAGATATCCTCATGTATGTAGGAGCATCGCGTGGAAACACACTTTTGCATACCTTTGACACATTCATAACCCTCTCAATAGTTTTTCATCAATAAGGAGATGACCCTTCTCAGATTCAATTTCGATGTCTTCTCCTCAATCTTAGGAATGCAACACCAACTATTTCCGATTGGACCCTTTTGATGTCAAGGACATCCTCTTCCCTCTCTCAATTCGAGAACCACAAATTTGAACAATCCACCCATTTGTTCTCAACTAACAATTCTATTTCCTTCCACAACAAGCAAATGCTTAAACAACTAAATGTCCCCATTGGATTATGTTCAGCAGAAGTTAGGAAACAAACGCTACTACTTGCACCAAAATATAAACAAATAGGTATGGGCTTACTCCTTCCCGTTGGTCAACAAGTTATGCTTACAACAAACCTTTGGGTTGAGGCAGGTATTGTTAATGGTGCTCTTGGTCAAGTTGTTTCAATCTTGTACAACGCCACCACTAATCCACCTATGCTTCATTTGTTTCTTGTTGTTGAATTTATCAACTACAAAGGCACGCCATGGGATGATTCTAACCCTAACTACATATCGATCCTCCCTTTAATAAGAGGTTCTCATAGACAACTTACCCTTCGCATGGCTTGGGGTTTAACAATCCACAAATCACAAAAAAATACCTTACAGAAGGAAACAATCGACATAGGAAACATCGATCGAAAAGGGATAACCTTTACTGCAGTTTCAAGAGTTAGACAACTCACTGACCTATGCATAATGCCATATTTTTCTTTTTCTCACTATGCGCGTATGAAGGATAGCCCTTCTGTCCAACAAATAAAACAAGAGGAAAATTTAATTTCCAACAAATCAACTGCACCACATGTTGCTTAACATATTTTCTTGCATATGCTTACACCCATGCATTGATTCCCACACCTCTTCTCAAATATTACACACAAAAGAATAAAAACAACAACACCTTCAAAAACATTTACTATCACTTTCCACTTTCTAAAAAAAAAACCTCGTCTTTTTCCCTCTCCCCCCCCCCCCCCCCCCCAAAAAAAAACACTCCTGTACTCATGGATATATTTTTGGTTATTTCCTTCTAACTTCTTAACTTCATTTTTTTTCATCTACTTCATTCTACCATAACATTTCACTTACAACATTTTTTTCACTCTGCAATAGAGCACAAAAAAAAACAATAAAATATGTCCATTACACAAGTTTTCCACTTTTTTTTCTTTTATCTATGATGTGAATATGTTAATGCTTTCGCTACTTGCTACCATGAAAAAAAAATACTATCAATATAGCAATTCCATTACAAAAAAAAGTATTTATTTAATCTATATTATTTGAACATGTTAAGTTTTTAATGCTTTTGTTTTCTCACTTCCTAGCTCTTCGACAACAAACATGGATATGCAATACCTCAACATCCTTTCCAACTTCTGCCAACGGATCAAGAAACAACAAGCATCGCTTCAACAAATAGAATAATGCTTCCAATCGAATTCAAACATCCCGTTGAGTCGGATCCATCCTACTATTAAGCTTCTCTCATAATTAAGAGCCTTCCTTCAACACATTATCCATATGAATGAAAGGGACACCATGCACAAGATGCGCAAAGACTTGCTATCCTTCCACCCTAATGTTTCTCAATACATAAACATTACATGTTGTTGTCATTGCCATAATCCCTCTTGCATTTATGACTAAAGCCTCATACTTGCTTGCAGTTTTTTTTTTCCTCTCTTTACAACCCATAAACCATTTTTTTATTCCCACACGTTCTTCACTTTCCATTTGTACCTTTCACTTGTATCTACTACCTTATCGATAACCCGTGATTTAATTCAATCAATGTATTAGCCTTTTTGACACATTCAATGTCCAAACACTGTACATATTACATGATTCCACTACTACCACAGTACATGTACATTTATTATATTTCTCTTTCTATTTGCATCTAATGCACCTCTCTAAAGGAGATACTATATCAAACAAATAGTTCTTTTAGAAATACTATGTAGCACACTCTATGTACATAGAAACAGTTCACAATATACTAAATTATTAAGTTATGTTGTACATTTAATCCATATGTATATTTAGGTTGTACTTATTATCTTTACACATATGTTGTCCATTTTTTTACTTCTACTACAATTGTACTATTTGTACATTCAATTGGTTTCAAATATTCACCATATTCAAATCGTTTCAAATACTCTCTTATGAACATAGAAATAGTTCACAATATACTCTATGTACATAGAAACAGTTCACAATATATTAAACTCTTAAGTTTTGTTATACATTTAATCCATATGTATATTTAGGTTGTACTTCTTGTCTTTACACATATGTCTATTTTTTTCCCATGGTGTCCCTATACTTGGTTTCAAAGTAAATATGTTGTCCATTTTTTTACTTCTACTGCAATTATATTGTTTGTACATTCAATTGGTTTCAAATATTCACCATACTCAATTCATTTCAAATACTCTCCATAAGAGAGTATATGGTATGTAAGTAAATAGTTGTTGCAGCATCTTGTTAGTTGTTCATTTTGTATTTACTACTACAGTTGCTTCATTTGTACTTGTCATCTCCTGTTTCTGCCAATACAAACTTCTTTTTTGAAATGCAAAGCATCCAACTCCAAACTAAAAGGTATTGTCCTACCTACTATTACTTTCCATGCTATTTGTCCATTTTATACAAGAGGAAACAAAAATAATATTTCTACCCTCTTACATTACATTTATCACAGCTCAAATTCAACATCATAGAACAATAATAAAAAATGTTGCACTTAACATCTATGCATCCCTTTCCAATCATTCATGAAGGTCTACATATAGGTACACGGTTTTTCCCCATTCCTTTTGCCTCTTGTTACATGATTCTATTTCCTTTTTTGTTTCCTTTACTTTGCAAATTAGTTTCTTCTCTAGAAAGTATATCAATCTTTAAAACTTTCTTTCCTATCTTCAGGTTTCCATTGCCTTTTTTAGTGATGTGGGTGCATGCTACAATTCCTTCAACCTCAAGGGTTTCATGGTAAGATACACTCATTGATTTTGGTAAACATTTCTTGTACATCACCCTTTCTTATTAGAATTACATATGGCATATATCACCCTTTTCATTATATGTAAATATGCTCATAAAATTCAATACATGTTAACTTCATGTTTTCTTTGTGAAATTATCTTGGATTGATGGTTGTCTTGGTTTTTATCTTCGTCCACTCAGGTGGAGTACACCTTTTTTCCAAATGATCAAAGATTCCATAGAATTGTAGAGTACTGCGAAGAAATGTATTTTGAAGGTCATGTATACAATCTCAGCAATTTTTCCAACAACAATCTCAGAGGGTCAGTCTTAAACATTCATGCCAAGACCTTCAAGTAAGAACAACTTTGCCAAATAATCCATGTTTAATGTATTGCGTATTGTGGATCATTGTGTCTTGAACTGAAATAGGTCAAATGACATAAATTCCAAACATAAATATTGATTGTTGAACATTTGTGTTTTGATTAGTGTTAGAGGAAACCCTCTACTATGTGGGTCACATGTTGCACATATTTACCCTGGAGAAGCTCCAACACCCATGTCTTTCATTGCTAATACATTAGAATGTCAGTTTTTCTCTCTATTCATATACAATCATGCCATGCTAAATTTTATTTTTTAAGTAGAGTAACATGATAGAATAAGTATACATTGGTATTTGTTTTGCAGTTCCTATGGCATCCTTTGGAGTTTCTAAAAAACATACTGTGCCATTAGGTTTTTTCTTGAGTCTTGTTCTATTGTGTACAATTGCCTTTATAATTGGAAATTTCATTTGGTGCATACAGAGACACAATCAACATTTTTTTGTTTGATGTCAATGGTATGTATGCAATCTCCCTGGATGGTCAATTTACTATTCTTGTTCTCAATGTTATACACTTTTGTTTATCAACTATTTTTGTTTTGTGTGTAAAATATGAGCATTTTTCTTATTTCATTTATGGGTTTTATGATATACTTACAAAGCAACATGATCCACAATTTTCTTGGGACATTTAAAAAGATTCCATTTCAAAGAGCTTCAAGTTGCCACTATCAATTTTAGTAGCAAGACTATTCTAGGTTCAAGAGGTTTTGGGAAAGTTTAATGGTATGTATGCAATCTCCTTGGATGGTTAATTTACTAATCTTGTTATCAGTGCTACACAAATTTGTTTATCAACTATTTTGGTTTTGTGTGAAATCTGAGCAGTTTGCTTATTTCATTTATGGGCTATATGATGCATTACTTGCAGAGCAATATTATCCAAAAGATTCCATTTCAAAGAGCTTCAGGTTGCCACTCACATTTTTAGTATCAAGAATATTCTAGTTTCGTGAGGTCTTGGAAATATTTACAAGGGATGGCTGCAAGATGGAACTCTTCTAGCTGTAAAGAGATTGAAATATGTTAATGTCATAGAGGGAGAAGTCCAATATCAGACAAAAGTGGAGATGGTCTATTTTCCCGTGCATAGCCATTTGTTGAGATTATGTGGATTTTTCATGACATCCACATAAATACTATTGGTTTCTCCATACATGTTGAATGGAAGTCATGCATCTCCTCTGAGGGGTAATTACTTATTTTTCCCTTGGTGCATGTTTATGCAAATATTAGGGTAGAGAAAGTAAAATGCAGGTTGTCTACTATCTAAACTATATATCTTTTGCATATAAGTTTGTCTAAATTGGTCTATACTATAGATAGGACATTATTGGGTCTTAAGTAAACTTGCAGATACCATTCATGTAAAGCCTACATTCGATTGGGCGCTCCTACTTTCCAAACTATATAACTTTTGCACATAAGTTTGTTTTATTTTGATCTAGGTGATTTTATAACAACTGGCCTTCTTACAGCTCTTCAGTGGCTATAAATTTGGTAGAAGCTCAAATTAGTGATAATTGGATCAGTCAAGAGACTACTGTCAATACCTGTGAGTTTCCATCCTCTTAACTACTCCTTGTTTAAAGTAAAAATTTAAAAGAATGAAAGAAAACAAGAGTAATAAACAATAAATAAGTTAGAGAGAAAAAAATATGACAAGAGGAATGAAGGCATTTATTATCTTTGTTTTTCATCTTATTAGTTAACATGTGTAAACATTCTATTTATTTCTAGTTATTTGTTTTTCCCAATTTGAACTTTGCAGAGTCTGTTTGTTCAAGGAAATGCTTTTGTGATGTAGCAAGCTCTTCCAAAGCCAAACAAAAGGATATTGTTAACCTATATCACCTAACACTGCATCCTTGAACTAATTTTCCTTCCATCATTTTCAATTAACACCAAATGAATGGATGAAAGGGATTTCAAAGGGAAAGGTTTGTTGACTTTGGTCATTCCACTAGATTCCCAAGATGGTACATATGCTCTTGCATTATATATCATGGAAACAAGAGGAGGAGGGAGCAGTGGTGTGTATGCATATCATAAGATCATTGTTAAGTGACCATCCTTAAACACAACATTCAAGCACATAAAAATACACACACACACACACACACATTAAACCATCAAGAAGATCATATTGGATTGAATGTTCAATCACTTTATTCCTTCTTGGGTGATGTATTTATACAATATATGAAGAGGTTGGAGCGGTTAAAACTCCTCCAACTACTCATTTGTTAGGTACAAACATACATTAGACATACGTTGACTTATAATATGCATGATGACTTAGGAATTCCTAAGAGGCTCTTCCAATAATTGTCTATGACAACCAGATCAGTCAAGAGACTACTGTCAATACCTGCGAGTTTCCATCCTCTTTGTTATGACAAGAGGAATGAAGACATTTATTATCTTTGTTTTTCATCTTATTAGTTAACATGGGTAAACATTCTATCTATTTTTGGTTATTTGTTTTTCCCAATTTGAACTTTGCAATTTTGTTTATTCAAGGAAATGCTTTTGTGATGTAGCAAGCTCTTCCAAAGCCAAACAAAAGGATATTGTTGAAGATCCTTGCACTCCAAAATGTGACAAAGCCATAGAAGGATCAGCTAAGTCTGGCAGTTCATCTCATACGCAAATAACACCTATAAAGCTCTTTTCAAAGCGATACCATTCAACCATGGGAAAGCATGAATCTTGTGTGAGGAGGCATGCACATACAAAATTTTTGAAGCAACCTTTACCTAGGTTTATATCACTGAAGCTAAAGTGTTTTTCTTCCTTTATGTATCATCATGTGTTCGAATAATAAATTGCTTCAAATCTTTTCATCACAATTCCAATTACCTATGGGAATGGTCGGATATCATCCTTTTATATATGCATGCATATGGCTGCAGGAGTTTGAGAACTAAGGTTGTATTTCCAGTTTCAAGGAAAAACCAAGAACAAATTCATTATGCTAGTAAAAGGCAAAAGATTGAACAAGGCGAGTCAAGACAGGTTAAGAACAATTACATCACAATTTACCAGTTAGCTTATTACATGTTAATTGGTATAGGAATCTATGGACAAGGATTCCAGAGATTCCTTAGTTGCTGCATTATTGACTGATGAAGATGCAGAGGAAGCATAAATTGCATCCTTCACTGACGATGGGTCCTCTTCTCATTCTCTGTCACATGTTTCTACATCTGCGACATAGACAAAAATAAATACACCCTTTATAGAATGGAGAATACTCAGATTAGAGGAAATTTGAGGTCTAAAATGGGCCTCCTAAGGAAAATAATAAAATAATAGTTAAAATAATAAAATAATAGTTAAAATAATAAAATAATAGTTATTAATTTTGGAGGAAGAATGAAAAAAACTACTTTTTGTGTTCGTAATTTCGACATATCTCCCTATTGTTTTACTCAAATTCTGAGCATGAGAGCTCATTGGATTGGGAATTTAACTCTGCATCCAACAAGTACCCACATGGAATACTTTTGACGGACCCTGCTACCCCAAAAACAAGAAATAGCTGGAAAAATGTGATGATGATGCACATTTTTTCAGGTATTTCTTATTTTTGGGGTAGCAGGGTTTGTCAAAAGTATGCATTATGGGTACTCGTTGGATGCAGAATTAAATTCCGCACCCAATGAGCTCTCCCGCTTGAAATTTGATTAAACACGGGGAGATATGTTGAAAATACGAACAAAAAAAGTAGTTTTCTTTTATGACAAATATGTCAATTCAACCATTATGGTTGACTAATTTTATTGAAATTCTTTTGGTTCTTGAATTCCAACTCACAAAATTTATTGTTAGCGCGTTTTCTTATAAGGCCAATTTTAGACCCCAAATTTCCTCTAATAAGTTTGGAGTTCAACAAGTGGAGGATGAGGTATTGATTTTGCATTAGTTGTTTTACAATATCATAAATTTTCTTTCTGGATGGAAATGTTTGAATTTGTGACCTGTTCGTTGCATGTATAATCTAAGTGTTGCAACTATTTGACTACTTGTGGATTGACATTTTATTAATTAAAAATTATTTACTAATTAGAGGAAATTTGGGGTCTAAAATGGGCCTTATAAGAAAATGCACCAATAATAAATTTTGAAAGTTGGAATTCAAGAACCAATAAAATTTCAATAAAATGAGTCAACCATAATGGTTGAATTGACATATTTGTCATAAAAGAAAACTACTTTTTTGTTCGTATTTTCGACATATCTCATTGTGTTTTTACTCAAATTTCAAGCGGGAGGGATCGTTGGATGCAGAATTTAATTCCCCATCCAAAGAGTACCCACACTGCATACTTTTGACGGACCCCACTACCCCAAAAACAAGAAATACCTGAAAAAACGTGATGATGATGTCATCATCACGTTTTTTCAGGTATTTCTTCTTTTTGGGGTAGCGGGGTCCATCAAAAGTATACAGTGTGGGTATTCGTTGGATGCATAATTAAATTCCGCATCCAACAAGCTCTCCTGCTCAAAATTTGAGTAAAAACACAGGGAGATATGTCGAAAATACGAACACAAAAAGTAGTTTTTTTCATTCTTCCTCCAAAATTAATAACTATTATTTTTTTATTTTAACTATTATTTTATTATTTTAACTATTATTTTATTATTTTCCTTAGGAGGCCCATTTTAGACCTCAAATTTCCTCTAATTTGAATGCTTGATCTAATGTACTAAAATACATATTCACACACTAAAAATACGCCTACCCATTCAATCACACTTATGAAGATAATAGGTATGAGCTCTTATACTTGCATGATAAGAATCTTGTGGCCTTGGATAGCCCATGCCATTACCCCTGTAGGCTAGTAAGGCATGAAGGGCAGTCCAAGGATACACAAACAACCTAGAATGAAAAATGACATACATGTTTGGATAATATGGCATGTTAATTATTTGATCTATCATGCTCTCTTCACACATGCACACACACATTTACAAATATAAATAGTGATTGATATAGAGGTCGTATCTTGCCAATTTCATTCTCCAAATTTAGCCATTGTGATATTATTGTTACATATTGATTTGCATTTGTGGATTAATGGGATTCATATATTCTATGTGGACACAATTAATGTGGATAAAATCCAATATAGAGTGTACTGGAACTACACAATCTAACAAGGTTATATGCACTGATGAATTGATTCTGATTAGTCAATCTCAGATATTTGAATCTAATCTCTTAGGTAGACAATGGGCACCTTATGTACCTACTTAAACAGCGATTCCATTTAATGAGACGCAATTGGTTTATATCTAATTTTCATTTTCTTTATATTCTGGCGAGCCTTGATATTTTGAAATGTATAAACGATACAGTTTTCTCATCCATATAATTAATTATTATCAATGGCAGTAATTGAGTGCAAGGTTATGCTTTCTTGTTTAACCGAATATGGCATTAGGAGTATGTAATGTTTTCTTTTTAAATTTTCATTAGAACAACATATATGAGCCTCAGAAAATGCGTTTATTGTGTGGATGGAGATCTGTTAATTTTGAATGGATGTTGAAAAAAACTCACCAACAAAGCCTCGTCGACAGGGGTTCTCACACTGTCGACACCCAACCAGGGCGATCTCCATGAGCACCGGCCCAGATAGGTTTCACCCTGCCCGGCAACACCCGCGGAGAAGATGAAGTCTCACCTGAGATGTTCGAGGGAGAGTTGTCGAAACCAAGTTTCTGGCAATAAGAAGGAAGGATAGGGCATCAGCGGCTCAACATCATAATCATTAGATTCTTCAGAGATAGTTAATTAGTATCGCAGCATTCATCACAGATCTATCAACATACCTAACATATCGCATCATTCACTTATTCATCGTAATAGTGTCATTCATTCATACAACAGATTCAGTAAACATCCATCATTGACATCACAACACATAAAGACAGGAAATAAATAAGAGACAAGATCAATTTAGGGTAACATCTATCATGTCATATTACTTCTGCGCAACATATCCAAATCATACAGTACTTCTCCACGGCAGGAGAATGATCACAACCTAAGATTCAATAGTTGGTCTACACAGACAGAGCCAAAAATACTCAAGAACAAAATGAAGCGACAAGATTACACATAGTTATCAGATCACAAAAATGGATTGATCGATTGATCTTCTGCATCAATGATAATTTACAATTTCAATTCTAACTCTATATATAGGTTTGCACCTTTACATACAAGGTCCACTTCTAACTAACTTCTAACAAGCTAGTGACCTATATCCACAAAATGTGGTCAATCAGTACAAAATTGCATAAGAAATTCCAAAAACGGTTATTCTTCTGCCTATCACGCTGATTTGATCTTGCGCGGTATCGCATGAGCTTGCGCAGCCTCTGCGGTGTTGCGCAACTCACTTATCCAAAACCCCTGCCAACAATGGACATCATTATTGTCAGTGGACACTTGTAGTTGAAAATGCAGTCAATGATGGTGTAGGTTGTGATGTGAATGAAGATGATCCAAGAACTTAGAATACACATCAGTGGTAGCATATGTTGATTGTGGAGGACAAAAGTAGGACATTTTGAATGTGACCATGTATTTGAGTCAAATATGGAAACTTGAACCAAGTAATTATGGGAACTAACCTCAAAAAAAAAGGCAGAAAAGAAAAGGGTTCACAAACTGCTAAATGTTGTCAACAGGACAAGTAACATAGCTAGAAGATGGAAGTATTAGATCAGCCAAAGTTTCATTCATATTAGTCAAATAAAAGATAGAACAGGTGAATTTGTATCAAATTTACTGCTGTAAATTTTGGAGATGTTTCATTAGAAATTAAATTAATAACTTTGTCGAAATACCTTGCTTACGACTGAATAATAATTACTTTGAGATTTTACAAATTTCTTGTAGTTGAATCTTGTGCAATTACTGAAATGTGTATATTCTTAAATTTTGTATGATTTCTATAGCCAAGCCTTGTTAAGGTAACTTGAATTTTCTCTGCAAACCGATGCTCAAATCTAGAAGGAGAGGAACCACTCACCTGTTGGGAAGCATTTTTTGAATTTGAGAAGATGGAGGTTTGCTCCTCATGAACATTGATATTTGTTTTGTTTAGCATCTAAAAGTTAGAGTCCAAATATAAGAAGTGGATACTAAATCAGAATAGTTTAAGAAAATTGCAGAGGAACTACAGCTGGGTGTCCTAAATAGTTCGTGAACCTTACCGATATTTATACTAATGCGAGAGTTCTGATCAGCAGATAAAGAGCTCATGCTTTTACGTAATGTTTTTTTTTTCTTCAAGAAAAAATGCTGAAGTATAGCACACTTGCAAAAAAAAGGTTTGGAAAGTTAGCCTTATGAAGAGCTATGTTTAACAAGAATAGAAATTGTAAAATTTGCATGAAGAACGTTAGCCTTATCGAGAACTGTGTTTAACAAGAATATAAACTATAAAATTTGCAGGAAGAATATGAGGAGTTATGCAATGTTTCATCTTCAGGGGATGATATCTCTGACTGTCAGCCCTTGGAACAAATGGAACAGTTGGTGAGACAATCAGGGGGTGTCAAATATCTCATTGGCAATGTAAGCATGGTTGCAAAAATTCCAAAGTTGTAGAAAGAGGCTCAGAGGAAATAACTAATCCCAATGCCCTCTTCTAGTTCTCTAATTAGTGATGCTAGTTCACCAAAATAATGTCCTTTCCTTAAACCAGATGAATTGCCAAAATCCCAGGAAGAGATGGAAGAAGAGGAGAGGGAAAGGATGCCTAATTAACCCTACACAAAAATGCTGAGACGATTTTTGAAATTTACATCATCCATATAGTGGAACTATTTGTATGTTTAAAATTGTGTCACCTCTAGCATGTCATTTGTAATATACAAGAAGTAGGCCTCTGCTTTCATTTGATCATGTTCTTGGTCCACTATGTTTCCTTTATATTCCCAATTTCCCAGTGTTGTTTGAGAGGAAGAAAGAAGTTGAATGCAGTTTCCTAAGAGATTTCACTTTTAAGTTTTTATGCTCATTCAGGGCTATTGTAAAAATTATGTATGCAATACAAATTTTCCTATATGTGATGTGTGTTCAACCAGGAATGGAATAGATCCTATTAATGTAAATTATCTTGGTTCCATTGTTTGTTCTTCATTGGATAGTAAAAAATGAACATTTGTGAGTGTTGGATTAGCAATCAATATTGCTACTATATGAATTGAAGTCACTCAACTTAATCCATACTTTGTTTCATTGCTGGTTTCTGGGAGATTTCTTATATGGTATAGTATATTTTGGTGTGCATGGAGTGTTTTTAGTTAGTTTTCATTTCCCATTTAGGGGTTGTGGATTATGTCAATTGGATAGTTTCTACTTCAAACTGAAGCCTTCCATTCATAGATTATTGTAGATAATGTGGTTGAATTCAAGCTATCCTTGACTCACTAAGAGGCCATTGGAATACCTTATTAGGTGTCTATAAGGCCAGTCTTTATGTTTTTGTGATTGAATATGGTATGCAATCCAATGAGTATTTAGGAGTGTAGCCTTATACTGGTTGATCATGATTTGACGTCACCATGTGAAACTGAAACTGAGTATTGCATCCTTTTGATATGGACTATTGCAACATTCCTCAATTCTTTTTAGAGTTTATGGTTGACTTGTGTCTGGTATATATGTCTAATTTGAATGAAATTCTTGTTGTTTTCTTGTTCAGTGTGAATAGACAAGTACATATGTAGTTTTCTCAATGTAGCCGAGTTTAAGCTTCTTATTATTTTATTTTTCAAAGACCATGAGATTGTTAGGGATAATTTCTTCTGTTTTACCTTTACTATGAAATATAATATACTGTTGGACTCCATTTCGCAATTGATTGCATGATTTTTATAGTTCCGCATTTGTTTGTTTGTAATGTGATAATTGGATAATTATTTGAATTTGGATACAACCACAATTTGATCATTTTGAAGAGGATGGTGAATAGTTGCAATTGATGATGTAACATTTCCATTGGACATTAGGTTTAAAGAGCATAGTGAATAGTTGCACCTAACGGTGTAACATTTCCATTGGACAGTAGGTTTGCATCCGAATTTTAGTTGGATGTTAGGGTTATTGAAATTATGACGAGAGGTTTGAAGATGTAATTGGTTTATTTTATTTTATTTTGTGTGATTCATGTTAGCTCATAAAATAAAATAAAATAAAAATTAGTATAATTTCATTTTAAACCTTCACTTATCAAGTATCAATAAAGATAAAATTTCCAGACCTGTAAATTTTGACATGTAAAAAAATTTAACATTAAAAATAAATACACCTTAAGAAATCAGATCTCTCGATGTTTAAGATATTCAATTTTTAAATGAATTTATACTGATTATAAAGTAATAAAAAATGGTTTCATCTATTAATAACTTATTCACAAATAACAGAAAAATTATTACTCACATTATATATTGGCTATCTATACTTGATTTTGATATTTTTTGTTTGACCATAGATTCAAGTACCAACTAAAATCTTTGAGAATTTAATCGTGAAATCAAAAGTATCTGCAGGTAAATATAAGCCTAAGAGAATCTTTGACTTTACATGAGTATGAATATGAGTGTGATGGATTTGTTTGGTAACCAAGCATAATGGGATGTATGACCATATGCAATAGGATCGTGTAATTTCCTTGCATCTCTGAAAACTGAACGACATAAGTTAGATTTAACGAAAGGAGACCCAACATCCATAAGTTAGATTTGCTTTATTTTATGAGTTGTAGTTCATACTTTGGGAAATGTGTTTGTACCAGATTAGGGAACCATCCCAGATGCTTTTCACGAGATTAGAGCCATAGCCTTGTCTGAACAAACTGATTTTGGTGGAGATTCCTTGCTTGTTTTTTTAGACCTACTGCATTTGTAGTATTGACCAGACTTGCAAATACCCCCGTCCAAGGGATAGAATTGCTCTCACTAGATAAAGAAGATTATTTTGTACATGAATATTGGAAACCTTTTCAACGGGTACATTATTCATTTGTCCTGCAAGTGAATTTTTGAGCATGTGTGCATTTGTACTTGGCATCCCTCAAAGAAACTAAAACAAATGAGAAATTGCAAAGTTTGATGTATCCACTTCCCCATATGGTGTTTGTTATTGCAGCTCACCTACCACACCCCTACAAAAGGAAAAATGTTGGATCTAAAGATTCGAAACAATTAAGAAATCTGTAGGAATACATGTACTATCTCTATTATGTCTTCATTGTCTATTGTTTTATAGAACTCCTAGTTCTATATTAGAAACGGATGTGCATGGATCCTTTAAATGCTACTTCTTTTTACAACCTAAACGGTTTGAATTCTATCAATATTGTGAAACGATCTACCTTGTTCGATTCAGAACTTCATGAGATTCATTTCTATGATTTTCAAAAGTATACTTTATGAGATTATGTGGAATTTGACCTATTTCATGCTATTTCATACAACACATTGGCCTATTTTCTTCATGAGATAAATTTCTCCCATGCCATCGCATGTTCACTGTATAATGTGATGTTCTTTGAAATCCCTATTTGTTATTCTGTAAAACTGTTAAGTTCACTAAACTTGTTATCTTTTCTAAGTTGGCCTATTCTTTAACTTTTGATAAATTAAAGTGTTCCATTTTTTTGTGGTATTAATTGCAATCTTCCACTACCTCATTTTAATGCTAAATTTTTTGTCTTCTTTTACCCTCTAACAACCACCTTATCGACGTATTATTACACCTCATTGAAAAAATTTCTAGTTATAGTGCAACCACAATTTTATGTTTTTACAAATACTCAAGTAAACTGCTACAATCAAATTTTATAAAAATTCATCAAATATAATAAAGAATTCAATATGACGTGTACATGCAAAGTCTTTGAAGAGGACACGACTTTATGTGATGATTGTCACTTTTATCACCCATTTTAGGTTTACAAAATTATTGAAACTAATAATGTGCACACTTATGACCCATGAGAAAGCAATTCTATTTGGGAAAGCGAAGCTTTGGTTTTACCACTTTTTAGCATGGTCATTTTTCCAAGCAAATGGATTTAATATCATTGTTTTTTCTATAGGTAATTCAGATGGCTCAAATGGATTGAAGTGAACTTGTTTAATTTACATAGAAAATATTATTCAAAGGTGGAAACATGGACATAGAATGGATAATCAATATGTTGTTTCCATTGTTAACATGTTCAAGTAATAGGTCTACTTTCAAACAAACTTTGTATTTTTTTTATCATAAGTAATTTTTATTACAATATATTGAATAACCTATACTTGTAAAATGCGTTTTTTTTACTATATTCCGACCAACAGATCCAACGGTTTTCTATCAGTTTTCTAGCATAATCATTTCAGAGTCGAATATCAACAACAATAATAGTAGTATGAACTCAATGTGCCCAAGTTGCTTGGAAGCATTTATTTAAAGTGTGTGCGAAGGATTTTCAACTGCCATGCTACCATCTGCTTCAGAAGAGTTGCATGAAATCAGCCAATAAAATCATGACTGGACACCCGACACACTTGTCAAGTCTGCTGATTCAAACTGCCAGTTGCAAATCCTCTTCTCTTCTACGATCATTCACTTGTATTTTTTTTTGAAATATACTTAAAATTGCATGTTTGATATGATTAGAGAGTTATAAAAATTTAAATCGGGAAATGTAAATAGATACATGTCAAATTGACGTCTTACAAATTACTTTATATATTGGTGTCGAGTACAATCATTTTAAATTTTAAAAAGTTGAAAGTCTTCGATTACAAAAAAGAATTAAAAAACTCTAGTCCTTGGTCCTTAGTTCACACTGCAATCATTCGATGCAAAGCCAAACGGGAAAATGTTAAAAAAGTCTGTGATTATGATCTTTGTTGTTGAATTGAAAAAAAAAAGTTTGTGAAAATGGAAACTATAAAGAAAAGAAAGTGGTCCAGTGCAGGTTTTTCTTTTTTAAGCAAAATGCCAGTCTGTTTTCTTTTCTTGGAGGGTATCAGTTTGGACAATAGATATGGGAAAATTCCATTACCTTGCAAGCAAGAGAAAGGAAATTATATAAACAACGATGTATACTAAAAGAGAAATGTTCGTCTCTTATGGATTCCAAATCCAGATCGCTTGGTATAGTCGTCCTCTGGTAGGCCACCTTGTAGAACCCTCAAGAGAACTACCTGCTTGAACTGCCTTTCTTGCCATAGCATCTTCTCTTTATACGGAAACCGACCATGGGATGGATTCATGCGCAATCTTGAAGAGTGATCAATATCTTATACGCCACTATTATATGAATGGAAGTTACTCTGACCACGTCTTGTATAAATGGAAGTAGTAGTTCTGGAATCGAATGCGTCTAAGGCTTGCAAACTAAAACCATAATACTTACAGAGTGCACATATTATGTAAAAGCAGCAAGCAACCAATGAAGTGAAATGTCAGAGCACTGAATCCATCTTTGATGCAACCAGAGACTTATTCATCATTTACGTTCTACCTGAGATTGGTAAATAGAGGAGCCCAATGGATAACCAGCTTCCCTTTTAGGGTAACATGCAAACCCGATGTCCCATTTCCATGTGGTAGCAACAAAACAAGAATAAGAGAAAGATACATGCAAAATGGCACAGTTCACGTGAATCAACATGACTCATTTCTAGAGCGCAATGTCATGGTCAGAGGGACACTTTCCACGCTCCCTGCATGCAGGGCATCGATTGTTGCGCATCGATTGTTGCAGGATTGCATTGATTGCAGGTTGCAGAGATGTCAGACCCGTGAAAATAAAAAGGTAATCAAACAAACGCTCAGGGAAAAAACATAGGAAAACTATTTGATTTAAGAAAGAAACTATAGCTTATAAAACTGTATTTTATATGCTCGTAAATAAAAAACTAGTCAATTACATAATTCCCTTGTAATTCCCTGCTTGCAGGGAATAATAAGGAATTTGTGTGTAGTGATTAAAATTGAAATATTTATATGCTCGTAAATAAAAAAACTAGTCAATTACATAATTCCCTGCTTGCAATTATATAATTCCTTGCTTGCAGGGAATAATAAGGAATTTGTGTGTAGTGATTAAAATTGAAATTTTTAAATTTTTATTAGAGTAATTTTAAGAATGGTTTAAAAATAAATTTTTTAAAATTATTTTGTGAATGACTAAATATTATAAAATTTTTAAAAAATTGTTAGTTTTTAAACAATCCATCAATGTGTCCATTCTCAATTTGTTGTTTTTCAATGAGCATTGTATTCTTATATATTAGATGAAAATGGATGTGAATCATGAAATAAACACAAGTTCATATACTTTTTTTTTCGGAATCTAAAGAGTAAAATCATCTTTATTCATTTTATTTCTTATATGAAGGGCTTCTCTTATGTGTGTAAGGGTGAAAATCTCTTATAAGGTTTCTTTTACTGGTGCAATAATCCTGATTTTAAGGTTTCCAAAGCTCTTATGGTTATCATTATTTGGAGCATCTAGACTCTCGGGAATCTTTTCATTTTTTAGGATAGGGTGACCACTTTCATCTGTGCATCTAAGGGTCTTTCTATTTTTAACCTATTTCTTTAGGTCACGTTGACACAGAGTCTTTGTGGGCCACTAGTATTGATCAATCTTTTACTTGGATTTTTTTGTATAGAGTCGCTCTTCTTCATCCTCCTATTGGTGGAGCAGGAGGTACCCTCCAACTCTCAACTTCCCACCATATATCCTTTTTTGCAGGTCTCGGTCAAGCCACAAATAGTTTTGCAACAAATAGTTTTGCGGAGTTACAGGCTTTGATATTAGGTCTTTTTTTGGCTATCCACTCATATATTTAGTAGGTTCGGATTCGAGGTGATTCAAAGTTGGTTATAGATTGGATCAACAACAGAAGGAGCCCCAACAACATTTATCTAGCCCCTTTATATGATGATATCTTGAGGTTGTTGTATTTATTTCAACTCTCCACTTTTCATCACATGTATCGTGAAAAGTACCACGAAGAAAACCTTCTTTCAAAAAGTGGCCTCCACCTTGGGGAAGGTATCTGGCACAGATGGGAACGCAATGTAGGTGTGCAGATTATGTTTGCACTTTGTGGTTTTAGAGGTTTTCTGGATCAAATATCTTTGAATTTTTTTTTGTTTTTTGTTTTTTGTATCTATGATATACAAGTTGTGTTAAATGACAACTAAACTAATGTGTTTATGGGAGGTTTCTCATTACGGGTGTTTACGAGAAGTTTCTCATAATGGGTATAACTAACAACGGTTTACTCATTTAACTTCTTTCATGAAGTATATAGAGCAAGGTTGGGATACGTAATGTAATGAGTTGTCTGAGAGGATGATGCATGCCATGTAATCTCTCCTTCTTCATTAATGAGCTTCAATAATTTGTCTGCATGGATGTCTCCCCTTTGGGGTTTTACCACATAAAATGTTGGTGTTTTAATGGTGTTGATATATGTGTGGTTGACGTAATTTGTCTATGATATTTTAACAAGTAGTATCAGAGACTTGGGAGAGGAAAATCGAATCGTCATATTGTTGGCCCGCGCATGGAAGAGAGGCAACCTATTGGTTGGTCAGAAAGAGTCAAAGAGACCCACCCTGGACGCTGGAGAAGATTGTGTTCGTAGTCATTGCAATCGCTGCTGGAGAAGACTGCTAGAGACCACATGTGGAATTTCCTCTGGTTCTAAAGAGTCTCGGCACCTGTACCAGCCCGCTGGAGACCAATCAACAACCAGTCATTGTTTTGTTGCTGCTGGAAACTACGAGTGGAAGAGTGCACGTAGAGCAGCCGAGTGGAGATCTGTCTGTGATGAAGAACCCAACGTAATTCTGCTATTATATTGGTGTTTCTTCTTTCTAGTGTTGCATCCATTGCTACCTCTTCCCACTGTAAGGAGGAAGAAAGTCGGATGAAGACCCGCGTGTAGATGCCTGGCGGACGAGTCTGTTGTTGGTGGATGCATTATTGAGTTTGGATGTGACGAATGCTAGTGGAAGAGAGCCAAAGCTGCACATAGAAAAGAGGAAGGTTGTGTGTGAGTGACTGCACAGAGGAAATATTGTTGTTGG
>LPNX010968222.1:5722-24823 GCA_001517045.1 Pseudotsuga menziesii | reverse complement strand
TATATATATATATTGTTCATTTTTTTTTCAAAATTCAAGCATTGTGTGGGAAAATATGGTGTTGTTTATATTGCGAAGTTTTTTTGTTCGGAATAAAAAAAATCAACAATCTCTAACACAAAGTTTGAAATTAAAAAATTTAAAACTAAAAAAAAAATTGAACTATGGAAAATAAAGATACAAAATTTATTAGTTTAGCAGGGGTTACAGAGAGCCTTAGATGGAAAAAGAAAAACACCTCTAACCATGACAGATGATGAATGGGAGGATTTAGATTCCAAGGTGCTAAGTACAATTCAATTATGTCTTGTAGGTGATGTGTTGTTCAACATTGTTGGAGAAACATTAGCAACAACCCTATGGAACAAATTAGAAAGTCTGTATATGACCAAATCAGTGACAAGCATAATTTACTTGAAGCGACAGCTGTACGGAATGAGAATGAAAGAAGGTACGGACATAGAAGATCATTTGAATGTTTTTAATACTCTTATTTTCCAGTTGAGTAGTATGGATGTTAAAATTGATGATGAAGATAAAGCAACCAATCTCTTAAGTACTTTACCTGAGTCTTGGGGTCAAGTATTTTCTTCCACTATCCTTATTACTACTGATACTTTAGAATTTGACAATATGGTTGGAGCATTATTGTCGAAGGAATTAAGGAAGAAATCCAGTCTTGAAACTTCTTCACCAGAAGCTTTGGTTGTTAGAGGTCAATCCAAAGAGAAAGGAAAAAATTCAAGAGGTACTTTCAGGTATAAATCGAAGGGAAGAAAGATCAAATTCAAAAGTTGGTACTGTAACAAGATTGGTCATCTCAAGAAGGACTGTTGGAAGAGACACGAATCCAAGAAGGATGACTCCAAGTCAGAGGCAAATTCAGTTAAGTATTTTGATTCATGTATGATTGATGAGTTCTTGTCTATTTGTAATATTTTTGAATATAATGAGGAATGGCTATTATATTTCGGTGCTTCACACCATATCTGTCCTCATAAAGATTGGTTTTCTTTCTATCAAATAATCAATTATGGAATATTTATTTTAGGAGACAAACATTCATGTAAAATTGTTGGGGTTGGAAGTGTTAAAATTAAAATGTTTGATGGATTCATAAGACCACTTATAGATGTTAGACATGTACCTTAGTTAAAGAAAAAAATAATTTCTTTGGGAGTATTGGATTCTTATGGTCATAAGTTTACAAGTTTGAATGGAACTCTAAAAGTTTCTAAGGGTGCTTTAGTGGTCATGAAGGGACATAGAAAGGGAAACCTTTACAAACTGGTTGGAAGAACTCAAGTTAATGGTATTGCATTAGTATATGAAGAAGAGTCATGATCCACTTAGCCATGGCATTAGCGTCTTGGTCATATGAGTGAAAACAGACTCTATGTATTAATGATTCGTAAATTGCTTCCAAATTTGAAAACTTTGAATTTGATGTTTTGTAAACATTGTATATTTGAAAAGCGATGTAGACAAAAATTCAAAGCAGGTAGTCATGTTAGTAAAGGTGTTCTTGACTATATTCATTCTAATTTGTGGGGTACATCTCCTACCATTTCCTATGGAGGAGCAAAATATTATGTATTATTTGTAGATGATTTTTCTAGAAAGGTTTGGGTCTATGTCCTTAAAAGAAAAGATGATGTGTTTAACACGTTTAAACAATTTAGAGTTATGGTGGAAAAAAGAATTGGCAGAACAATCAAGTGTTTAAGGACGTATAATGGAGGTGAATTTACTTCATTAGAGTTTGAAAAATATTACAAATATGAAGGGATCGTAAGACACAAAACAAATGTATACACTCTTGAAAAAAATGGTGTTGTAGAACGCATGAACAAGACTCTTCTAGAAAGATCAAGGATCATGCTCAGTAATACTAATTTGGGGAAAGAGTTGTGGGAAGAAGCGGTTTCTACTGCTTTTTATCTAATAAATCGATCACTATCAATGGCAATAGATTGTAAAATTTTGAAAGAGGTATGGACTGGTTATTATTCAAATTTGAAAATCTTTGGTTGTGAAACTTATGCACTTACTCCTAAAAATCAAAGTTCTAAGTTAGACCCTAGAACAAAGAAGTGCTTTTTTGTTGGATATGATGATGTAATGAAAGGATACATATTGTGGGATCCTACTGCCCACAAATTTGTCATTAGAAGAGATGTATTTTTTTATGACTCTTCTCTGATTAAATCCGAAAATGTAAGAGTTGATGTGGACTAGGAACATGGAATATCAAGATTCAAAACAACTAATTCAGTTGGAGAACCAATCTTCTCATGACTCAAAGAAACAAGAAGAATTTTATGGTGAGAGAGAAGTCAATGGAAATGAAAGAAGAAATGGATTCTTTGGAGAAAAATAAGACATGGGAATTTGTTGAACTCCCCAAAGATTAAAAAAAAAAATTGTTGGATGTAAGTGGGTCTTCAAATTGAAGAAAATGAGTTGATGGTAAGGTTGAAAGATACAAAGCCAGATTGGTCGCAAAAGGGTACTCTTAGATGGAAGGTGTAGGCTATCATGATATTTTTTCACCAATTTTCAGGCTTGTATCTATTCGCATTGTGTTAGCATTAGTTGTGTTGCTTGATTTGGAGTTAGATCAACTAGATGTTAAAACAACTTTCTTACATGGAGATTTAGATGAGGAGATTTATATGGAACAACTAGAAGTTTTTTCATAGCATCATAAAGGTATATTAGTTTGCAAACTCAAGAAATCATTGTATGGCCTGAAACAGTCACCCAGGCAATTGTAAAACAAGTTTGATTCTTTCATGGTGAGCAAAGGTTATACTAGAAGTGAGTATGATCATTGTTTATAGTTCAAAAAGTTGAATGATATATTCATTATCTTAGTATTGTATGTTGATTATATGCTTATTGTGAGCAAAAGCATGGATGAGATTAACAGGTTGAAGGCTCAGATGGCTAGGACTTTTGATATGAAGGATCTTGGAGCTGCAAAAAAAAACTTGGGTATTGAGATACATAGGGACATATGAAATGGTAAGCTTAGTTTTTCACAGGAGAAGTGTGTTGAGAAAATACTTGAAAGATTCGAACTAAATAAGGAAAAGCTTGTGAATGTTCCTTTGGATTCCCATTTTAAACTTTATTCAGGTTTATGTCCTAGTAATGTTGAAGAAAATGATTATATGTCTTATGTACCATATGCCAATATAGTAGGATGTTTAATGTGTGCAATGGTGTGTACTAGACCTGATATTTCACATGCAATAGGTGTTGTTATTAAGTACATTGAAAATCTGGGAAAATAACATTGGAATGAAGTGAAATGGGTGTTTCGGTACCTAAGAGGCACAAGTGACTATTGTATCACCTTTAATAATAATAGTGATTATGCATGTGGTTTTGTTGATTCAAATTTTGCAGGTGATTTGGACAATAGAAGCTCTACTTCAGGTCATGTCTTTATTCTTGTAGGTGGAGATATAAGTTGGATGTCAAAGATTCAAGAAATAGTTGTTTTATCCACTACATACATTGAATACATTGTTGCCTCACATGCTTGCAAAGAGAAAATTTGGCTAAGATGTTTGCTTAGAGAAACTGGAAGGTTGTAGAACAGTGTGCCTATCTTCTGTGACAGTCAAAGTGCTATTCATTTGGTTACAAATCATGTTTATCATAGTAAGACTAAACATATTGATGTAAAATATAATTTTGTAAGAAAATCCATTAGTGAAGGTGGAGTAGACTTGAAAAAGGTCCATAATCAAGAAAATTGTGCAGATATGTTCACATAACCAGTATTGTTAGAGAAGTTACGTTGGTGTGTAGCTTCTCTTGGTTTGAAAAAAAGGTGATAAATAGTCTTGGGCAAAGTATTTGTAAAATTTGTTGTCAAGGAGGAGATTGTTAAATGACAACTAAACTAATGTGTTTATGGGAGGTTTCTCATTATGGGTGTTTACGGGAAGTTTCTCATAACGGGCATAACCGGAAACAGTTTACTCATGTAACTTATTTCATGAAATATATAGTACATGGTTGGGATACGTGATGTAATGAGTTGTCTAAGAGGCTGAGGCCCGTCATGTAATCTCTCCTTCTTCATTAATGAGATTCAATACTTTTCCTGCATGGATGTTTCCCCTCTGGGGTTTTACCACATGAAATGTTGGTGTTTTAATGGTATCAATATATGTGTGGTTGATGTAATTTGTCTATGAGATTTTAACAAGCTTCTAATCTATGGACATTTTTGGAGCAATATACAGGGAATCCACTCTATCATATTCTTTTGCTAGATATCAATATAATTACAATCTTACAGAGTTAAAGTGGAAGAACAACTCACAATATTATGAACTATGCCTATTTGATCATATACAAAATTTTTATGTGAATTTTTATACATTAGTTTTTTAATATAAATAAAAAACTGAATGTTTTCTCTAAAAAAAACATTTCTTATACATTCCTTGATACTATGTACCCTTTCACAACATTAAATTTAGAAATATCCAGTTGAATTAATGAAAACTTAAAACTTATGGAAAAATATTGAACACTCTATGTTTCTAAATATCTACTTGAATTCATATAATGGTGACAATTTGTTGCAAAACGGACTCGGTCTTTGAGTCGATCTTTTTTTCCTTCCAAATTTATTCAATAACTCACTCTCTATAAGTTGCTTGCGATCTTCAGAACTAAATGAAGCATAAACTAGCCTAGATCCAGCTTTACCCGGCTCTAGCATGCGCCGAGAGGGATCAAATATTTCGAGGTGCAAACCCTGCTTCAACAATTGCACTCCAAAAAAGGATTTGCAGCTCAAAATATTTGATCCCTCTCGGCGCATGATAGAGCCGGGTAAAGCTGGATCTAGGCTAGTTATATTTAACACTTACCTGACGGGGCACAAAGTGCGACCTTCCACAGTCACCCTAGACCATGGAAGCAGTAGGTACCTTTCCACTGCTTCCATGGTCTAGCCTACAAGTCGGCACGATCTTTTTTTTGTTGTTCTTCTCTTTGATCATCAGTCATTTGTTGTCGCTGCAATCTTTGTCTCTCATTTTTTTGTTTCCTCGTTTCTTCTCTTTCAATTTCAATGAGTTGTTGCATTTGATTGAAAGCTTTCCTTCTAACTCGTTGTCGTTGTTGGCTTCTTACATCTTCAACATTGTTGTTATTCAGTTGCCCATTAGTATTCGACATCTTGAAGATCAAATTTGAATGGTTTAGTATGTAATCCTGTATAAAACAAAAACAATGTCAAAAATATGCATTTTGATCAATAATATTCAAAGCATAAAGGATTTTTTTATGTTTTTATAAAATCTCAAAACTTTAAGACATAAAAGGTGTTGTATGGTTTTAAACAACCCTAATTAACTATATACATGTTAAACTAAATACATTTTAAAGAATTTGCAATCAAATTCTAATAACAAAAATATAAAAAAATGTAAACAAATTATGTCAGTTATGTAAATTATTCACTCCATTAGAATATGAAACAAATTCTAATTATTAGTTATAAGATATAAAATCGCAAACAATGCATATAGATTCATATCTAAAATCACAGATTCTTCCAAATAAAAAACACAGATCATAACGTATGCACAATTTAAAATTGCAGACAATACACACAACGTATTTTCTAGATCTATAAAAGAATATGCAGCCTAGTGCAAAAACGCAAATAATCATGGCTACGTTCTTCCGTATTTTCCAGATCTATAAAAGAATATGCAGCCTAGTGCAAAAATGCAAATAATCCTGGCTACGTTCTGTGTATTGTCTATACGTTCTGTGCATGATAGTGCAAAAACGCAAATAAGCTGGATACGTTCTGTGTATTGTCTAAAATGCAATATTTTGCATACAATATTATTTTCATTTTCGCTGGCTTGTTTTACGTAGCCAGTGCAAAACGCAAATAATCCTGTAGGATAAATCTATCATTGTAGAAAATACACACAGTGTAGCCAGTGAAAACACATATAATCCTATATGCAAAATCTAGCATTTTAGACACTACACACAACGTATTCTCTAGATCTATACAATATAATGTATCCAATGAAAACAAAAATAATCCTGTATGCAAAATCTAGCATTTTAGACACTACACACAGCGAATTCTCCAGATCTATACATTAAAACATAGCCAGTGAAAATGCAAATAATCCTGGATGCAAAATCTTCCATTGTAGACAATACACAAAACATATTTTCCATATCTATAAAATAAAATGTAGCCAGTGAAAACAAAAAAGACCTATATGGAGTGCAATATCTCCATCACAACATTTTAGGCAATACACACAGCATATTCTCCACATCTATACAATAAAACATAGCCAGCGAAAATGAAAATAATATTGTATGCAAAATATTGCATTTTAGACAATACACAGAACTTATTCTCCATATCTAGCCAGTGCAAAACGCAAATAATCCTGTAGGATAAATCTATCATGGTGTTAGATCATCAGCAACTTCATTATCATTTAGTTATCACCTGAATTAGCTCCATGCTTTGGTGCAGAATTATGCAATTGGTTCAGAATTATGCGATTTGGTGCAACAGATTTTTTATTGAAGTACTCAAATCAAAAATGCATTTATGTATTTTGATTGAGTACTGAAATCAAAAAAGCATTTCTGGTATCACAGATCTATACAATTATAAATGCAGATATTAGGAAATGTTTCAAAGTCTAGAATTCATAAAACAGGTAGGCAACAAATATATATCCAATATGCAACAAAACAAAAAACACTAAAACAAATATATGTTCCAAACCTTATTAACAGCCAAGCAACATGCATTACCAATCTGAACCAAAGGTTGGTAACATTTTAACATTCATATATATTCAAATCGTAAACATCAACATCAGTCAAATGCTCGAAACATTTTAACATCTAGATCGTGCATTACCAAAATAAAACGTTGGTAACAATTTTAACATTTATTCAAATGGCAGACATTCAGATAAGTCAAATGCTTCAAACATTTTAACATCTAGATCTCAGGCATAAAAAAAATAGAGAGAAAAGCAAAACTGAGAGAGAAAATTATACAGTCATTTTAAAGTTGGGAAAATTTTTAACATTTAGTTGGCAACAATTTTAACATTTATCAAATTGCAGACGTTGGTATTGGTAAAACGCTGGAAACATTCAAGATTTAGATTTATTCAAAATGCAGACATCCATATCGGGGTTAAGAATCAAACGCTGGAATATTCACCATTCATATTTATTCAAAATGCAGACATCCAGGTCGGGGTTAAGAATCAAAGCGCTGGAATATTCAACATTCCGATTTATTCAAAATGCAAACAAAAGAGATCACAATCCATACCTGAGATTTGTTTATAAGAATGCAGCCGCAGCCAATGGAGATCAAAATTCAAACTCAGATTTGTTTATAACAATGCAACCGCAGCTATGGAGATCACCATTCAAACTCAGATTGGTTTATTGTCCGGGTATAGGTTTTGATTTACTTACAAATATATATATATATATATAGACACCTAAGATTATTAATTATTAAGCCGACTTGTATACATATAGATATATAAGCCGACTTTTTTATGTGACACTTGTCATCTCCACGTTGAGCACGGAATTACACTTCTACCTCATACCGGGCTGTAGAAATGCCTCTCGGCGCAATGAGAAGTCGTGTCAGAAACGTTGACTCAGTTACATTCAGGAAAACCATGCATGGAAAGTTCCTTTTCAAAATCCATCGTTGTCCAAGATCGGTTACACAGGTTGTGAACCAACAGTGTGCCACATACACAAAATGGTTTAATAAGTGAAGGAAGAATTTAAAAAGTGAAGCGCAGACTGTAGTGTAAGATAATGTGCAGGTCAGAGCCTCAATGAAAATGTAGATGTTTTAAAGATGGCAGTGGGACCTATGAGCTTCCCGTTTAATTTCCAATTCCTTTCTGTGTGTTTGCA
Source organism: Pseudotsuga menziesii (assembly GCA_001517045.1). Taxonomy (NCBI): domain Eukaryota; kingdom Viridiplantae; phylum Streptophyta; class Pinopsida; order Pinales; family Pinaceae; genus Pseudotsuga; species Pseudotsuga menziesii. The sequence continues at coordinate 16,843 of LPNX010968222.1, read as the reverse complement.
TTGATTAGACCATCCAGTAGATAGCTGATCAGAGGATTCCATAAAGTTTTATGAACAAATAATATTGAAGGGGTCACGGAGTGCTCCTCAACACGTTTCCATTATTGTTGGTGATGCCTATTGAGAACGGAGAAGGAAAAATTCATGAAGTGATTTGACAATATTTTAAATATTTTAAATCCAATAGACATTAGTAAAAGCAAATAATTGTCTCATTATTATGTCACCGTAGTTGATATATATGAATCGTTTATGAGTATTTAATTCATCTGGATATGAGTACAAATTTTCAATTTTCTAAAGTTTGTAATATTTTTTTATTAAATATAATTAAAAAAATACAATTATTTGAATGTTGATTGGTGTTTGGCTTCTTATGTCATCCTTGATCTTTGCTTCCCAACATTGGCGGTGGGGTGAAGTAGGGTAAGACTAGAATTTTTAACAGCCTTACTTACCCATCATAAATTTTTATAACAATGTCTTAGTATATAACTGATGATATATATATATGGTTGGATGGGTTTCGATGCATCAATATATTAAATGATAAACATGTTGGTTCATGCCATCAGCAAGGTAGTCTGCAAGCATTAAAAGCTGGTGTATTTACCCAAGGAGTTGGTGTATGCAAGCATTACAAATGGGTGTGTTTCTAGAGAATGGATACAATATGTAGCCCTCATAATCTATAGGAATTAACCATTGGCATGTCTTCAACTTTTACCCTTCACATGGTAGGATAGAGAATGGAGTTGTTCAGGAAATATCTGCGTAATGGTGGATGTATTCTCACGTCGTAGTCAGACAATAATGTTGTGATAAGGTTGAGTGCCCCTCCCCACCATTATAAGACCCCTCTTCCTTTCTTGCCTTCAAATTTTCCCTTCATTCTTACTATGTGCTTCCAATATCTCTAGCATTTGCTTGCTTTCTTTTGACTTCTCCCAGCTTTACAACATATAAAATGGGGAAGCAACAACAAATGGATTTTCCATCACTGGAAACGTACATCCCTATAATGATGTGTATGTTAACATGAGCATAACAGCTTTAATGGGAAATACAATGGGATTACCACAACAGTTGTTTCCAATGGAGTTTCGAGGATTCGAAAACGTGCTTTCAGAGACGGGCGGCGCTGCTGCTTTTGGTATGAAGAATAAATTGAAGACAATCTTCACAAGTGTTTCGCACTAAATATGTAAATTTTGTAAACCTACTTTTACATTGCAGAGATTTCTGAGCTTGAATGTGGATATATATATATATATATATATATATAGAGAGAGAGAGAGAGAGAGAGAGAGAGAGGTTCTTTTTTCAATAAATAATGAATATTACTGTCTTCGCAACATTCTTCGTACCGGAGTGAGAAATTACCAAGATATAGCATTGCTCGATATATAACCATTAGGAAAGGTAAATATACGCAGTACACTATCTAGAAATATATAAAATAAAGATTGTGAATTACCTTTTCTTTGAACTTCAATAAGGCTTTCTTGCTCTTGCAGACAGGCACTTGTTATAGATGGAAAGTTGCACAATGCGAAAGTGGACGATTTTATCTATCACAAGTTACTAGTGCATCCGGCGCTTGTTTTCCACCTGAAGCAAGTAATTAATTAATTTGCATATGGTAATACCCTCAACTGTATCCATTTAAATGTCGGTAAAGACTTAGTTCTCATGATTCTAATTTGCAGTCATGATGTGTGATTTCATCCTCAAAAGCATTTTCATCATGGGAGGCAGCGAAGGCTCCACATCCGGAGAGGTATTACGATACAAGAACATTAAAAAAGCGATGATGTGTGACATCGATAAGGTCTTATCGCCCATCTCCATTAATTTATGGTTTTATTTCTTTTAGTTTGATTTTTTCTGGACTTAAATAAAACGTTGCTTCTAGGATGTTGTTGAATATTTCTCATAATTTGTAAAGAATATAAAATAAATTATTAAATAGACTAGTTAATTACATGAAAGGGTGTAACCCTTCACGCTCAAAGCCTATAAAGGCAAGCCTCCTTTGTAATTATTATCATCATCCAATATATTATTATTATTCATATTCATTATTAAAATGATAGTCGGATTAGACTAACGCACAACCGGATTTGGTTGCTCCATTTGGTATCAGAGCTCGGATTCAGCTCCTTCGACCTGAGCTCGGATTTGGCACTTTAGTACTAAGCTCAGATTCGGCTTATCCCACTTGAGCTTAGTTTCGGCTCATCTCACATCACCCTTCTTCTCTCATCTCTCATACATCCCTGCTCCAAAAAAAATAAAAAAAAATAAAAGAAAATTATTCTGCACACTCCTTCTCCACTTACCTAACTCCTCACTTGTAACTCACTTCTCCCTTGCCCTCACACATCCCACTATGTGTGCCCTCTTCCCGTCCACTGTACACCTCTCTACACCTGCACAAGTTGTATCGTGAACCCTTCATGTTGCACACACTCCCATCGCCTCCCTTCCACAGCCGCAATCCTCCTCATCACGCGTCACTCCACCTCCATTATTCCCTCCTCCACAAACCTGTAGCTTCTTCCTTCCCCAGCTCACCCCTCCCTTCCACGTCGACCTGTTGATCCACTTCTTCATGCTCCTATCCACACCCCTCAATTTCCTTTCATGCTCAATCTCCACCTTCCCCTGCGCTCCCACCTCCTCCTCCACCGTTTCCACGCTCCCACCTCACGCCTTCGCCTTCCACTTGCGCTCACCCTAGCAACCGCCAAACCCTCCTCTTCCTGCCCAACCTCCGTCCCTCCATGTGCTCCACTACCTGCTGCTCAATCCCTCCATCTGCCTCCAATTCCACCTTCCTCCACTCGCTCTCCACTCTTCTCCTTTGGTTACCTCCTCATCCCTCCAACCTTCTCTGACATCTGCACGCTCCAACCTTCGCTTCTCCTCTCCGCGTCCTTTCCACCTCCTCACAGCGCCTCAACCTGTCCTTGCCACCTCCTCATAGTGCAGCCACCTCAACCATGTCGTCGCTCCGCCACCTCCTCTGACCTGCAACCAAAATATAAAACAAAACAACACAATATATTATATTATATAATATATAATATTGTAATATATTTATAATAATATATTTTTAAAAAAATCAAATATTATATTTAATATTATAATATTTGTTTAAAAAAAAACTATATACAATAATCTGTATAGTTTATGAAAAATATCATAATAATAATAATAATAATTAATATATTATTATTCAAAATTTCAACTTAAAAGGCCAAAATATCCTTCTACAAACATCCATGGCATCTTATAGTAAGATTGACGAATTCTTAGATCTCCTTGAGAAAATCCTTAAGGATATGGATGAAATAAAAAAAAATATTGACGGAACATTTAAAGAAAATGAAGATGAATGTGAAAATCACATAGAAGAAGCCACCCAAGTTGATGAAAAAAATGAAGATAGAGCAAGCCAGTATGTCATCCCCAATGAAAGTAATGGCATCAATCAATATAACATGTAATACAAAAATAAAACATACCCTAGTAATAAGGGAATTGACATTGAATTAATTGACAAGGAGAAAGATGATCCTGACTAAGATTATGATAAGAGACAAGACGATGTTGCTAACAATAAAGATGATCAATGCTATGACAAAAATATCACAATCATAAACACACGAAGGACAGATATCATCACAAAGACGGCTATAAAGAACATCAAGAGAAGCAATTATAATATCTATCAGACACAAGATAAGATCAGTGTTCTTATGAGCATTATAAGCACAGGAAGCCCATTTAAGGAAACTGACACAAAATGTGTTGGGGATAACAACATGAAAACTAAGGTCGCAATGTATATTGAGCATGTTCAATTGACGACAAACATAGTTAAAAGAAGCAATCAGACAAGTAGAAAAAGCGTAAACAAAGCTTCACCAAGTTCATACTTATTGCAAATACCAAGACATAATAATCAAAATGAGGCAATGGCCGTAATCAAAATCGCACCTCTCAAGTCATCAGTGTGACAGAGAGCTAGAATAAAAAAATGACATTAGGAAATACTCAAGCTTTGAGGACAAAGCTCCCTTAAAGGGAGTGGCAATGTAACGAATATAAAATAAATTATTAAATAGATTAGCTAATTACATGAAAGGGTGTAACCCTTCACGCTCAAAGCCTATAAAGGAAATCCTCCTTTGTAATTATTATCATCATACAATATATTATTATTATTCATATTTATTATTAAAATGATAGTCAGTTTCAACTAACGGACAATCGGATTCGGTTGCTCCATAATTTCAGAGTCTGTAACTGTCAACGACCATGAACAGTTGGTTATATCAAAAGGATTCTCATTTCTTTGTGCAAAGAGGCGTCCATTACAGATCCTAGGATTTTGTAATGCCTGTAGATTATTAATCATTTCCTCCCTATTCCATGCCCCTTTCAAGTTACTCAAACTTACTATTTGATTTCTCCTTGAAAAATCCTTAGCCCTTTTGTATCATGAGTTCCCCATCTAAATTTATTTTAGCCCTTAGTGTCGCGAGTTTCCCATATGTGTATAAATTTTACATAATATGCGGTAAAAATAAAATTTATGGCAGACAGACCATTTAATACCCTGGACACTTATTTATCGACGTGGATGAAAAGGTTTTGCATTGAGAAAAACCTCATTGCAAGGGAACTTTCTGCTAAAAGTTGTAAAAGTAACCACCTAATGATTTGACCATTTCAAACTGGTTGTTGTGAACAAAGAAGTGTTCTACATTTCTTTTCTTGTGCATCATTATCAATGACGCTAGGTAACGAATTTTTAATGCTTCATTTTTTCAAACTATTCTTTATACTTCTTAAGTTCCTGCTAAATTTTAAATATTTAATCAAAATTATTTGACACGGGAATGAGCTCAAGAACAGAGATGAACAATTCGACGTCATAATAGGAGACCTCGTAGATACTATGGAAGGAGATCCTTGTTATCAATTGTACACAAAATATTTCTATGAGCTCGTTCTAAATCCAAATCCGAGCCACACAGGAGTGTTCCTTACTCAGGTATAACATCAGGATAAAATCGCTCAAGGTAATCCTTAAAGATAATCCTAGTGTTCGTTTTAGTTTAAAATTTTAGAATTCTGTTGTAATCTCACAGATCATAGAGGGTTACCAATAATACACATTAAAAGCATACAGACATAACAGAGACAAGAGACAAGAATGTAGGTGTAGAACAACAGATTATATTATATTATAAGGGTCCATACAAAACATGGAACTGAACCATCTCCTCATCTGGCTCAACAGCCTAATTTATGATTTACAAATAGTTACATATAACTACCTGTCAGTTCGGTCAACCAACACGACCTTATGTGGCCGACCTAATCTCTAATTAGTTGGCCAATCGACTTAGTCAGCTTACCGATTAGCTCCTCCAACATCTCCCCCAGGAACAAAATCTTTCTTCGTCCTGAAGAAATAGGGGAGGTACTCAAAACTCTTTTACTGTCTGAGGTAGTTATTTTCTTATTTTCCTTTTATGGGCTATGAAGTCGGATGGTTGGTCGTTTCTGTATACATTCTTCAACAATTGCTTCTGCTGTAACGACCAGTTGATGTTGGAATTCTATCCAACTTTGAAGTACTTTCTGGATGTCAATGGTTAGTGTTGTAATGCTTGATAACATCGACATATTCTCTTGAATGGAAAGGTATGCTATTATTTCCATGTCGAGTCCCATAAAATGGTCTTTTTCTTCTGCTGTCTCCAGAAGCCTTTTCATCTGCAGGAAGATGGTGTCTAATTTCTCCAGGCTCGGGAGTGCCTGCTGCACCCATTGGTGTGCTTGTCTCTCGAGTTTCTACAGTTTGGCTGTCTCTAGCACTATTTGATCTTGTATTGTGCTTATCAATGCTTCCTCGGTGCTCTTTCTCTTTTCTAATGCTTGAATTTGTTCGGCGAGTCTATTGGGTCTGCTAAAAGACTTGCCCGTAATAAGTAGGCCAGTCCCATAGTAACCCTTATGTTATGATAGACTCTTCTGTGTGGTCTTGTAGCACTTTGTACGCTTCTAAGAAGGCTGAGTACTGCTGCATCAGTAATCTAGATGTTTCTTATTTTTGTTATTCTTTTTTATTTTGCATCTGTGCTTGTAGGGTCAACACCACACTCTCAAACAATTGATATGCCTTTTCAAGCGGCTTGTCGGTGTCGACTTCCATTGGTCCTAGTATTACAGATTGTGCTAGGTTTCTGCATTTTAATAGGAATTCGACTTCTTCCTTCTCAGTTTCGTTGAGCTCCTTGCATCTGGTCTGGCTTCTTGTTTTTGCTTTGATGGCCAAAGTTTCTAAGAGTTGTCCCAACTCTCCGTCCTTCAACTTTGTTGCGTCGACTGTAGTGGTCGACCCAACTTGGCTAATGTGGACCATTGCCAATTGTGACTCTTTTTTGTGGTCCTTCTTCTCTCTGTCTCTCTTCCTCTTATGTATGTTGTTCTGCTTGTTGATGTGCTTGTGCATCTGTAAGGGTTAGACCTTCATGTGGTTGATTTTCTAGTAGTGGATTGTTTGGTTGTTGGTCTGCAATGGTCAGTGGAACTTCTAGTTAGGTCTCTTGGATGAGCTCTACAACTGGGTGTGTATATGGAGGATTTTGTGCAAAGGGTTCGAGTAAAGGTGGTTCTGGTGCATATGGTTCAAGTAAAAGTGGTTCAAGCGCAAATGATCCAGGTGTAGATTATGGATTGGGAAGTGGTGGTGGTGATGGTGAATGGTCAGGTGTAATTGGTGTGGTAGGGTGGTGGTCAGGTGTAGGGTCCTCGACTTGTGGTGGTGAATCCTCTGGGATGTCAGAGAATAGGTTGTCGATTACCTGATTGATTTCTTCCAGTTTATATTCTTCCACGTTTCTTGCTGGTTCATTGGCTAAGGGAGGGTGTGGGATGTCGACTGGGATAAAGGATGAGGTTCGACTTGCAACAACTTGAGCTGTCTTATTGGGGTTCCTCAAAAATGTTGATTTTATAAGTCCCACAGACCTCGGCTTCTAGGGTATTTGTCCACATTGTGGGGGAATGAACTGTCTTGATCCACTAGCTTCAATTAGAGGACATTTGGTGGTGATCTTTTGGATAGAGATGAGTAGTTTAGGAAATTTTTCAATGTATGCCTGGAAATATCTGTCTTGGTCAAACCTCTCCTTTAGGGTTTTTGGCACATCATTTTTTCATATGTCGACTGGGCTTATGGAGGGGAGTTGTGGAATTTCTTCCTGTGTGATCTGGGTCGAAGAAGGGGATGGAGGTGTAGACACTAAATCGATAATATTTAGCCGTTGAGGTGTTTGTACTTTTTATCTTTTTCGACCGACCCTGCTGTGCTCCCTTCTCGACAAAGCGTTTGAACTATGTTTCGATTGAAAATTTGTTCGCTACATCATCTTCTATGATGTCGACGACAGTAGGTGCTAGTTCCTCTTCATCTTTTGATTCTGAAAGAATCATCTTGTGCTTCCCCTTCCCTTTTGTTTCTGTTGCCTTTTTTCTTATGGCTGCTATTTATTTTGCTAGTTTTTTAATTGTGTCTTTGGTTATGGCATATTTAGGATTGTCGGCTCAATATATTCTTCTAGTTCTTCTCCTCCCTCCTGCTATTGAACTCGGTTGATACTTTCTTCAGCTGGTCTGGTTACCTGCTGCTCTGTCAGTACACTTCCCCTTTGGGTCGTTGGTGGTATGATTGTTATTTGCAATATATTGGTGTCTTCTGTTGGTGTTTCTTCCGACACAAAGGTGTTGATGTGTAGTCAGATTTCATAGTCTTCTTATTTCTCTTGATCTGTCAGTGGTTCTTTGATTGCTAGGTTTCCTCCCTTGGCTTTTGCTAGTATCGACAGCTTTGTGCCAGATTGTCAAGCTAGTTCACGGAAAATCTCTTCGACTGTTGGGTAATAGTTGAGAGGTTTTGCTTTTGCTTTTTCACCCTAGATATACCAAACCACGGTGTGGTATAGCTCTAGTTGGATGTGTGCGGTTTTCGACAGACTTCGTCAGATGTTCTGAGGCACCCTCCATCTGGTCGTCTGAACTTTCAGCTGTTGGATCCAGTTTTCCAACAGTACTTTTCCATTTTCCAGTTCTTTCAATTTTCTAGTCTATGCAAATGGCTTGAACCTCCACATATGGAATTTTGTTGGTTCTTGGAACTGCGTGTCCCTGACTGGGCACAAGTGGTACATCACTATCCAGATTATTAGAGATGGGAACCTTATAATCTCGCCCGAATCCTGGTATTTCTCATAGATGGTTTTGATCATGTCGGCGACATACTGAGCCCATCTATATACTTTTCTTTTTTTGGCTATTGTGTCTACTGCCTCTAGCATATCTAGTTTTAGGTCGCTCCCTCGACCTGTAGGTGTGAGCCCTATTGCTATGATTTTGGCCATGATTTGTGGCATCTGGGCTTGTATCTAGCTAATCATTAGCCCTTTTGAATTCTTCCTGGAAGGAATTCTAGTTAACCATTCTACCAATCCTTCTTTTATTCCGACAGGGACTGGGCCGCCTTGGTTGGAGAGACCAATTAGTTTGTATATGACTTCTCCAGAGATTTTGACTGGTCTATCGAAGTAAAATTTCTCGTTATGGTACCGGCTCATAATAAATTTTACTGTTGTTTCCTTGCTTCCTCCAAAACTCACCATGAACGGTGTGTTCATGTAGTTCATAATGGAGCTGTGATTTATCTTCTCTGCTTTGTGTCGGTTTCTTGTCGACATAAGCCCATTCCTTGATTTTGGCCCACGTTTTCGCCCATGAGGTTTCTTTTACCTTGGCATTTTTTATGTTTCTTAACCTTCTCATCAATGGGGTTTCAGCAAATTGTAGTTCTTTTTTCTTTGTAGCTAAGACTCTGGTTTGTTTTGGTTCCATCTTGTCAATTTCTTGGTCGAATTTTCTTATAGGTTCTCGGTTTTCAACTTTCTGATTGCTGAATTGCTCTATCTCTTCGAAATATTGTAAATGATCCTTTTCTAGTCCAGTAATTATAGGTGGTGTGTTTGATGTTTCTGTCGATGGGTGTATTAATGGCGGAAGTGATGTTCCAGCGCATTCTTTGGGTTTTGCGTTAATGGTGATTTGCTTTTGCCGCTCCTTCTGACTGTAGTCATGAAGGCATGATTTGACCTTCAGGGTCGTTGGTCGAAGTCGATCATGTGAGTGGTCAATGGTGGTATGTCGATGGGTTTGATGTCGGTTGTTGAAGCATTGGTTTCCTGTCATCCTAGGTTATGGGTGTTGGTTCTGTTTTGTTATTTTCATTCTTTTTAGATTTTTATACTTTTTTTTTCTTACAGTTATGGTCGTTATATTTGTGTTTTTTTTTTTGAACTTGTTTTAATTTTTGTACCATTTTAGTCGGGCACAATTAACAAGTTTCTGAAATACTATGCCTTGTAACGTCCTTAATCGGACTGCTCCATTTGCATGAATCTCTTCGACAACGTAGGGTCCCATCCATTCTATATGTAACTTTTTGGGTTTTCCTTTTACTCAACTGTTGTATAGTAAGGCGAGATCCCCTACCAATAGATTCTTGTTTTTGATATTGCAATCATGCCAAACCTTATGTTGTTGTTTTTGGATTTCTTGGTGTTGTAGAGCAATCAGTCGGTGTTCTTCTAGCTTGATTAATTGCATTAGTCGGTCCTTCCTAGCTTGTTCAACATTGATATGTAAAATATCTGCTATGATAGGTGTTTGCTGTCAAAAATGTAGTGGAACAACTGCTTCTTGTCCAGATACTAGTCGAAATGGTGTTTGGTCGGTCGAACACTTGTATGTTGTTATGTAAGCCCATAATACTGCAGGTATCTTTTTGTCCCAATCATCCTTGTCATTGTTACATATTTTAGTTAGGCCCTTTGTTAATGTTTTGTTAAATGTGTCGATTACTCCATTCGATTAGGGGTGATAAGTTGTACTACATTGGTGGTCAATTTTGAACTGGTCTGTTAGTGCTTTGATGGTTTTATTAATAAAGTGTGAACCTTGGTCGCTGATTAGGGTTATTGGGCATCCAAATCTGGTAATTATATTTTCATAGATGAATTTAGCATCTATCTCACTGAAACATGTGTCAATTGGTTCTGCTTCTACCCACTTGGTTACATATTCTACTGCAGTTATTATGTACCTTGCATCTGTTCTTTTTGCTAGTATGGGGAATGGCCCTATGAAGTCGATGTCCCAAATTTCAAATGTTAAACTTGGGTTTACTGATATCAACGGAATTTATGTACTAGGTAGAGGTCGACCCAGTCGTTGACATCTGTTGCATTGGCTTACAAACTTTTTGCAGTCTTTGTATAGTGTCAGCAGGCATAGCCCTGACTGTTGGATTTTCTTGGAATTTGTGTTTGCTTGAAAATTTCCTCCTGCCAGTCCATAGTGTGCTTCATACATGATATTATTTCTCTCATGTTCTAACACGCATCTTCTGAGGATGTCGTCCTGTCCCATTTTCTATACAAATCCATTTATGAGACTATACGGTGCAGTTTTCATGGCTAAGATTTGTTTCTTTTTCGTGCTCATGCCCTCTAGTGCTTGTCCATTTTCTAAGAATTGAGCTATTTCCTCTAATTCTGTTGGGAATGCTTCTATTCAAAATAAATGTGCGTCCGGCAGGTCATCTTCGACTCCTATCGGTTCCTTTCCTATGTCGATTCGTGATAAGTGGTCGGGTCTGACTATTAATTTTCCTAGTCTCACAATGACTTCAAATTGAAATTCTTGGAATAGAAGTAGCCATCGACAAATTCTCCCATAGTGTAAGGGTTTATATACAATATATTTTTATGCTTGGTGGTCGGTATAAAAAATGAAAGGGTTGGCTAGTAGGTAATGTCGATACTTATGTAGTGCCACTGGTAGAAAATGAGAAATTAATGACTAAAAAAATGACTAAAATCAGGCTATAAACGACTATTTTTGAGTCGGTGACTAATAGTAGCAAATTACCACTATCTTATAGCTAGTCGTATTTCACTAGTCATTAATAGCTTGACTTAGTATTCATTGATTTAGTCATTGATTTGTTCATTG
>LPNX010968220.1:81637-92225 GCA_001517045.1 Pseudotsuga menziesii | reverse complement strand
TCAAATATTATATATCAAGGTTTAATAAATCAAAAGTTGGGTTATTTATTATTATTGAAATATTTTAAATTGTTTTCATATCACGTATTAAAAAAATAATAATCATATAAAATATTTGGTTTACTTTAAAATTTTGTTATTATGTTAAAAAAAAATTATAAAGAGTATTATCAAGTTTACTGTAGTTTTGGTAAGTTAGGAGATTATAAATGTTGTATTATAACAAATACTATGAAACTCAATTCTAATATGGGTATAAACAATACATTTTAAAATAAAATGATTTTGTAATTGAAAAAAAATTAATATTTAATAATTAATATTTAAATTTTTTAAATACATTACAAAATTTTAAATCTCATAATATAATGATGATAATAATCTTATAAATAAAAATTATAATATTTTAATTTACTTTCTTAGAAAACAATTATTAACAAATTTTTATATTTTAAATTTTATTATATAATAAATATTATAATAAATTTATTTTGATTATATATTTATGATTATTTTTAATGTTATATATATATATATATATACAACTTACCGTTTAAGTTTAATTTTTTGTTTATTATATATTTAAATAAAATCCTAAAACATTATGGGTGGAAAGGATCTGTCATCTCTGTGAGAATATGAATATTGAAGATGAAAATCACTTCCTCTTAAAGTGCCCTACGAACACCCACATTAGATCTCAGTTACATAATCTTTGTTTCAATACCAACCTTCCTAGCCTTTTAACTTGTCAAAATTATAGTGAACTCGGGACGCTTCTCTCCAAGCTCTTTTAGCATAGAAATAAATTTTTAAAACAAACCAAATAATTCTTTAGGTCCAATAAACCAAAGCTTGGTCTCAAGGGGCGTAAACCATCATCATCATCATTTCATATATATAACTTACATTTTAAGTTTAAATTTATTTTGATTAAAAATTATAATATTCCTATTTAATTTCTAAAAAAGAATAATTTTAATTACAAATTTTTATATTTTAAATTTTATTATATAATATTTTAAATATAATAAATATTATAATAAATTTATTTTGATTATATATTTATGATTATTTTTAATGTTGTATATATACAACTTACATTTTAAGTTTAAATTTTTTTTATTATATATTTAAATAAAAATAAATAATAGTAGTTTTTAATTATAAATAACAAACAGCAGTTTTATATTATAAATAATAGTAGTTTTATATTATAAATAATAGTAATTTTATTTATAATAATTTTAATTTGATCATTTTAACTATTTTATAATATTTTTGTTTTATAATATAAGTTGTGATTTTGTTATTAATTACAAAATTTTAGTCTCAATTATATTATTAAAATTTATTAATTTCTATATTTAATTTTTTATTTTTGAAACCTTTATCATACTAAAATATCATGTAATATTCTTTAAAATATTAAAAATAGTTTATTAATTTATTTTATAATAACTATATTTTAATAATAATAAAATTATAATTATAATTATAGTTTTGAGAGTTTTTTGACTTTGAGATTTTATGATCTCTACTAACAAGACCAACAAAGTTCACATGACCTCAAAAACTGTAACAACAAAGCAATAATCTATGCTTTGTTGTTGTTGTAACAACAAAGAGGTTATTTAAAAAAATTATTTATATATTTATTATGTTGATTTTATTATAGTTATGATGTTATTTAATTTGATAAAAAATGATAAATTATATTTTAATTAATCATAAATTTTGATATAAAAAAATTAATAAGAAATAGAATAAAAACAATTAAAAATATTAAACAACAACATTAAAAAATATTAAAAGAATTTAAAAAATAAAATATTAAACAACAATATAAAAAATATTAAAACAATTAGAAAAATAAAAAATTAAATTAAAACAATTTGGAAAAAAAATGAAATAATTTAACAATTAGAAAAATTAAAAATTAAATTAAAACAATTTAGAAAAAAATGAAATTATATAGTATATATTTGCAATGCCCCATTTTATTAGACTATTTTATTACTAAACTATATTATTGTTTGAGGGCATTTTATCACAAATGACTCGATTAAATTTTATAATTAGAAACAATATATATATATATATATATATATATATAATGCATTTGGTTATTTACGGACAAATGGAATTTTATAAATATTTTCATATTATGCACCATCGTAGTGTCGTATTTTGCCAAACTACTTCGGTGTTAAAAATATGTTATTGTTTGAGTGCAAATGACCCGGTTCAATACTATGAATTAAAATGACTTATATACACATATTTATTGTTATGTCACATTGGTTACTCATGAATGAATGGATTATGTAGATAGATTTATATGATGCAATATTATTGATTTTATGATGCATGAATGAAAAATATAAATAATTTTCGTTACTTACAATATATTCATAGATGCTTTGACAATTTTCCAGTGTGACAGGGACCCAAATGCGCAATGATACAAGGTGGTGTTAATGCCGCATGAATTCTAGATTGAGTATAAAAATGATATCAGGTGATATAATTTATTTAATGGATATTTCATTTAATTATATAGTACAATTAATGCACATGGATTCCATGTGTGCAGGCACATGATCATGATTTCCAATCGATCCACAAAATGATGATGGGGTTGTATGGAAGAAAGTAGCAACATGATTAGCACCTATTTTCCATGCGGTGGGTTGAAATGTGAGAGAGGTTTTTACTGGGAAGAGGCATGCTACCATGAGGGTAGGCCGCGGACTCTGTCACTCACGAGGATTAACTGAGGGGCATGCAATGAGGTGTTGGCCTTATTCATCAATAACCATGAGTCTCTCCACGGCGTAGATCGGACTGAGTTAACATGGTCTCAGCCATAGTACTAACTCCCCACCACGAAAAACGAGATATTTGAAGGGCATGAATATGGTCATGACACCCTTGATATCACCATGATAGACAAATGTAATTATTAAACTATAAAGTTGGAAATATTTAATGAAATAATAAATTTATGAGTTGGAAATAAATTAAAGAAAAAAATACCATTATGGTAAAAATAATATACAAAATAAAATAGAGAAAGTAATTTCCAAATGGAAACACAAATGCACACACACAAAACTACAAAACTAGGGGACAAAAGAAAAAATACATGTAAATGAAAATCAAGAACAATTAATGAAAGAAATTCTAAACCAACATTCATAAAGGTTAAGAAAATAAAAAGGGAAATTAAGAGAATTAAGGAAAGAAATGTTAAAATCAACATTAAAAAGGTTCAGAAAGGAAAAAGAGAAATTGCATAAGTTAAGAAAAGAAAAAAAGAAATTGCATTATTGCATATGAGAGAAACCCATTGCAATGGAATAAATACGAATTTAAAATATAAATAAATAAATATGATTTTAAACTATAAAGAAAAACAAAAAGAATCTCAAAGAGGATATAAATAAACAAACAAGGTTTGGGCAGACACAGAGAATGCTAGCCTAATAATGGATGGATGAAATAATGTCAAAGTGAATTCGAAGGTGACTGTGGAGAGTTTGGTTAATCAATGTGTGGACGAGGTTGGGAGGCCCTTAGTGAATCTACACACTCTGATCAATGTGTGGACGAATTTATCTCTTCAAGGTAAAAGATCCATCTCTCTGGTTCAGTAATTAACAGCTTGACTTTAAGGTTGATAGATTTCAGAGTTATTGGCTGATGTTTTAATGTCGTGACGTGGTGGTGCTAAGATGACATTATTCAAATTCAATTATTTAACATTATTCTCTGCACTTTGAATATGTAGACGACCTCTTTATTAGAGCTGAACCTGGCAATATAACTGTCATTAAATGGCAGTCACATCAAGAAAGGTCAAGAAAGATAGGGATTCTTTCTCTCTGTACTGTTTCAATGGCCAAGCCTTTATCTCAGGCAATCTTTTTACTTTGGCTTCAACATGGGAAAAGATCAGCCATGAAGTTAATCAAGAAACTTATTTAAACAATCCAACTTCTTTATCCAAACGCGTTTTTATTTCAGTTAAACAATCCAACTTCTTTAGCCAAAAACGTTTTATTTTACAGCCATTCAAATATTTAATATCAGCATTCATCCAAACTTCATTTATTTTCAGTTTAGCCAAAAACGTTTTATTTTACCCCATTCAACGTTTAGCCAAAAACGTTTTATTTTACCCCATTCAAATATTTAATACCAGCATTCATCCAGATGTTTGTATTTTAAATTATTCAAAAATTTAGTTCAATTTTCAGCCAAAAACATTTTTATTTTACACACATTCAAAGATTTGATACCAACATACCTCCAAAGATTTGATACCAACATACCTCTATGGTTTTAAATGTTTAACTTTATTCAAATGTCTGGTTTTAAATGTTTAACTTTATTCAAATGTATGGTTTTAAATGTATGGTTTTAAATGTTTAACTTTATTCAAATGTATGGTTTTAAATGTTTAACTTTATTCAAGAAAAGCCAGTTTGCATGGTTTAAATATTCAACGAGCTTACTTTAGAATGTTGAAAAGCAACGGATAGATATATAAGGGGAGGTGAGATGGAGCTTTGATTTATTTTATTGCAAAGAAGAGTATTTAATTATCAAATTCTTCAAGGTAATAATTTTAAGGGGAATATCAAATGATATACCTTTTTATGTCTTATGTGTTCTCACTAACATTTTATGTGTCGTGTGGATATTATTTAGTATTAGTATTTTTATGTGAATGTTAGTTTAAATATTTTAAATGGAATGTATTTTAGTATTTTTATGTGAATGGGTTACAATTTTAAGTGCAAATGAAAAAAATATTAGGTTGTAAGTATGTTGAGTTCAACTAATTTTATCATGGAGTTTGTTAATATTTATTTATGATTTTAAATATTAGATTATTTGGAAAGAGAAGGGAATTGTCATTAAAGATTCTCATATATACTATAACAACACTTTAAATTCTTGATTTATTGTGATGATGATGGTCAAAAGTTCATAATCTTAACTCTCATAATACTTGTATTGTTTTTAAATTTCCATCTAGAGCATAAAATAGACCAAATTCAACATTATCAAAGAACAAGAACTCTTCAAATATGAGTGTGGATAGGCAAAAACAAAAAAAATTGGCATTGCAGGCCTTTTTGTTCATAAGTCAAAGTCATTTAACTTTGCATTATTTAATTTCATGCTATAAATTTTAATAAATTTTTCTAATGTTTCAAAAATAATTTATTAAATTTAATATTAAAAAAAAAATTATATGTATTTTTCCTTGCTACTAAACCTTGGGTTAATGAGGTGTTACAATATTATTATACTATAAATAACCATGTTACATAAAATACAAAATTTACATACATACGCAATAATAATAATAAATACAAAATAATAATAATAATAATAAAGAAACAAAATATATATATAAAGATATAAACATTATTTACATAATAATAATAAAGAACAAAATATATATAAAAAAACAATTGTTATTTAACACGGATTTATATACCTAGTTGCATACTAAAAATATTTACAAAGATCTATAAACACAAACACATAGTTGCATAAAAAAATCATTTATAAAGATCCATAAATACAAATCATAAAACTGCTTACAAATAACCTTTGTAATAATAAAACCATTATTTTATCTAGCAAAAATCAAAATTATCTCATCTAACAAACACATAAAATTGCATACAAAAAAATATCATTTAATCTAACAAACATAAAAATATTCTCATCTAACAAACACATAATTGCATACAAAATACAAGGTTAAAACTCTCAAACACAAACCCCTAGAGTTGCATACAAAAAACCATTATTTCATCTAGCAAACATAAAGATTGTTTCATCAAATAACCACATAAGAGATGCATACAAAAAAAAATATTTCATCTAACATATAAATCATCCCATCTACAAATACATAGAGTTGCATACATAATACATGTACAAAGATTTCAAACACAAATATGTAGAGTTGCATACAGAATATATGTACAAAGATTCAAACACAAACAAATAGATTGGCATAGAAAATACACGTACAAAGATTTCAAACACAAACACATAGAATTGTATAGAGAATACATGTACAAAGATTTCAAACACAAACACATAGAGTTGCCTACAAAAAAACATTTTATCTAGCAAACAAGTGGGAGTTGCATACAGAATACATATATGTACAAAGTTTTCAAACACAAACCAAAATGACACTAATATATATATATATATATATATAAGCTGAAAAAGTGTAAAATAAAAATAAGGAAAAATAAAAAAGACAAAAGACAAAAGTAAAAATGTGAAAATAAAAGCCAACCAAAATTTCATTCTGAGGCTTGTTTCAGTTGTTTTCCACCATTAGATTTTGATGTTGTTTATGGGAATTGAGATGAAAAGGAACTAGGGATGCATGAAGAGGAAAGAATAGAAAGTGAGCTCATTGACAAAGCTAACAAATCCATCAAAAAAATTGAGCGGCGATCCAGCGTAAGGAGCTCGTTAGTGTTTGAAGGAGCGACCAGGAGCTCAGCAAGACGGCCATGGCCACACCTGGGGGTGGGGATACGGCCCCTCCCCCTCCGATCTCAGAGGAGGACGCGTTCAGGAGGCTGGTTGCCAGTGGAGGAAAGCGCAAAGCCCCCCTCTCTGTTCCAAAATTCATAAAAAAGCTTGATGAAATCCCAAAAATCGCTTTGTCGGAGACGCAGTCGGTAAAAATAGCCCTTGCTCTCTTCGAGAGAGGGCTTGTTGGCCAGTTCATGGGGCTATGGCCCTTAGCAAAAACCACCGACGATTGGATTCAAAGAAACTGGAAACCCCATCTCAAAAAAGGAGTCACCTGTTATCCATTGAGCAGTGGCTTCTTTCTCTTTGAGTTTATAAACAAGGAAGACAAAGACCTCATATTCAGAAATGGGCCATATTTTATGGGTACCCAGGGATTGTATCTGAACTGCTGGACCCCGAATTTTGATCCCACGGTGGAATTGCCCAAGGAGGTCCCTGTATGGGTCAGGCTCCCCAACCTGCCGATTCACTGCTGGAACTATGAAGCGCTTCAGAAGATAGGGAATGGAATAGGGAAATTCGTCGATAAAGCAAACAACAAGTCCATATACAACTGTGCCAGAATATGTGTTGAAGTGGACCTTGAGGCAGGGCTCCCGGAGGCTGTGAAGATATCTCTTGGCACCTGGTCCCATTACCAGAAAGTAGACTATGAACACCTCCCCTTCAAATGCAGAACCTGTCAAGAGCATGGGCACTTTCAGAGGAACTGTCCAAAGAACCAAATCTCAGAAAAGGAAGACGCTGAAGGATGGCAAAGGGTTAAGAAAGCCAGAGCAGGCCCAAAATCCAAAGATCCAAGGACTGGGCAAGCGAATCAATCATCATCCTCAAATCCAAGCCCCCCGAAGGACCCATTGAAAGAAGTTGCTGAAAAACCAAAGGAAACTGCGAAAGAACCCATCGATATAGCTTCTCAGTCCTCGGCCCCTTCAGAAAATCTAGGTCCGGTCAATGGAACCCCTCATGCAGAAGACCCTATGAAATCAGATGAGGAGCATATTTCTCTTGGCACCAAAACTGGAGCGGATTCAAATGGGGGGGCCACAGAGACCAGCAGCTCAGTTGGAACCCCTGAGAAGGCCACAAGAGGAAGGAAGCTAGAGAGGAAAAAAAGGGAGGAGAAATATTATAGGGATGTTACAGCAGGACTCCAGCAAACCATCTCGGATATGATGGAAACCAGATCTACAAAAAAAGGTAAGGCTTCGAAAGGAGCCACTCCCCCCCCCGGTTATTAAATGCAGTACGTCTCCTGGAATTGCAGAGGGCTGGGAAGTAAGTCTAAAGAAGAAGCAGTCAAAGATCTAGTCAGAATGACTTCCCCAGATGTATTACTGATCCAGGAGACGAAAATGGAGGAGCCTGATACCATCCAGGCTAGCAAAAATTTCTGGAAAAAAAGGAGAAGGCAGAGCCATAAGCGCCAGGGAAGCCTCAGGAGGTCTAGCCACCTTTTGGAACTCCTCATTGCTAGTTCTTCTTGAAGAGCACAGCACCACCCATTGGCTGTTCACGAAACTGTTGCATAAAGATTCGGGACATAAGGTAAGCCTTTTGAACATTTATGCCCCGGTTCTCTTATGGGAAAAAGAATATTGATGGGATTCACTGCACTCTTTTCTCACTACTAATCTACATGAAAATCTTGTCCTCCCCGGAGATATGAATGTCACCCTTGCCCTCTGGGAAAAAAATGGAGGCTCTCCCGTAAGAGACCCGGCAAGGGAATGGGTAGAAGATATCATGCTAGACTGGGACCTGGAGGATATCAAAACCAGTAAAGGCAAATTTACCTAGACCAATAATAGAGTAGGACCAGGGCACATCGCAGCTCGCTTGGATCGGTTCCTAGTTCACTCCTCCTTCCTGACTCTTGGCCTCTTCGCCACCTCTGAAATCCTCCAAACTTGCACTTAGGATCATAAGCCCATCTTCCTTACCTTGTCCCCAGGAGAAAATTTGGGGCCGATTCCTTTCCGTTTCAGTCCTCTTTGGGTCTCGATCGAGGGGTTCTACGAGCTGGTCTCTGCGTCTTGGAAGAAGAGTGTTTCAGGATCTCCTTTCTTCATTTGGGAAGAAAAGCTGAGAAGGCTCAAAGCTGACCTCAAAAATTGGGAAAAAAATCTGCCCTCCCCTATCCTTGAAAGGAAAAAATCCCAAAGGGCTCTGAGAAATCACCATCTTCAAATGGAGTCCGCCCTGGTCACCTCAGATCTGTTGAACGCTGAGCTTGAGCTGCAAAAGGATCTTCACAGAGCTCTGAGAAGAGAGGAAGAATACTGGAGAGTAAAGTCTCTAAGTCTCTGGCTCCATACGGGAGATAAAAATATGTCTTTCTTCCATAAACAAGCAGAATCTCGAAAGAATCACAACACTATCAGAGAGATCCAATTTCAGGGGCAAACCTTTAAAGCTTTTGATGAGATAAAACAGGCATCCCACTCGTTCTTTAAAAATCTTTATACAGAATATATGGTGGCCCCAACTAGACCGGATCATTATCCGCTCTCTATGGTTCCCAAGCTAATCAATGAAGAAGACAATAGAAGGATGACGGCCCCTATTACTTCTGATGAGATCAGCAAAGCTCTTCATGGGATGAATCCTGATAAAGCTCCTGGGCCTGACGGATTCATGGCCAGATTCTACATAGCGTGCTGGGATATCATCCAAAAAGATCTGGTTAAAATGGTGAGAAAATACCAGAATTGTCGGAAAATAGGAGGGAGCACCAACTCCTCGTTTCTAGATTTAATTCCCAAAGAGAAAGGCGCCCAAAACTTCTCCATATTCCGTCCTATTTTGCTCTGCAATACTGGGTACAAAATCATCACCAAAGTTATAGCAAACAGAATCAAAAAAAATTCTTCCCAGGATCATTCCGAAGAACCAGGGGGGCTTCATTCAAGGAAGACAAATTCAAGACAATATTATCCTTGTGCAAGAAGCAATCCATTCAATCTGCCAAAGAAAGGATAAAGGTATGATAGTCAAACTGGATCTCGCTAATGCCTTTGATAGAGTCCGGCTGAATTTCCTTTTTGCTGTGATGCTTAAGATGGGGTTTCACCTCCAGTTGGTCTGCTGGATTAGAGCCTGTATATCGGGGCCATGGATCGCCTCCCTGGTTAATGGGAGACCTGCTGACTTCTTCCAAGCCTCTAGGGGCCTCAGGCAGGGTTGTCCTATATCCCCTCTGCTCTATGCCATCCAAGCTTCGGTTCTAAGTTTCCAGTTTGATAAGAGCCTTCAACAGCGTTCTCTGACCGGTCTCTCAATCTCTCCGAGAGTTAAGAGAATCAACCACGCTCAATTTTCCGATGATACCCTCCTCCTGGGCCAGGCTAATCTCCCCACTGCTTGATCCTTCAAGAAAGAGTTGAATGCCTACACTGAAATTTCAGGCAGTGAAATCAATCTCAAGAAAAGCAAAATATATGGCTGGAACTGTCCCCCTAAAGAAATGATTGACATATCCAGGGCGCTGGAAATGGAAGGAACCTCCGTGTGGGAGTCCATTAAATATATAGGAATACCACTAGTCAAAGAAGCTCCCAGAAGTAGCCTTTGGACGCCTCTGATGGACAAGCTTAAAGCCAGGACCATGGCCTGGGGAGCCACCTGGCTAAACAAAGCAGGGAAGCTAATTCTTATCAACTTTGTTCTTACCTCCCTGCCTATCTATCAGGCTTCTATCTTGCTAGCCCCGAAAGGAATTGTGAAAGACATTGATAGCCTCTTGAGAAAATTCCTCTGGGAAGGGGGAAGAAATGAAGGGAGTAAAATGCACTTAATCATCTGGGATAAGATCAAAGCCCCTAAGAGGGAAGGAGGGCTTCAAATCAGAGATGTGGCCACTCAAAATTTGGCCATGTGAGGCAAGATCCTTTGGAAAATGATAAGAGGCAAAACCACTTGGAGCTCCAATGCCCTTTGGACTAAATACTTCTATGGCCATAAAGAAAGATGCCTGGAACAGCCCCTGCGGACTAGGAAA
>LPNX010968220.1:22953-42062 GCA_001517045.1 Pseudotsuga menziesii | reverse complement strand
GTCTTCCGCCGCTGCCTTCAATGCAGTGGGTGAGCTCTCTCTTCTCGGCCGCTCAGGTACCGTTTCCTTTCTTGACTTCTCTATCTAAAAAGTCATGGTTTTCGGCTCTGCTCTACAGCTGGAAACGTGCTACGGCGTCGTAGCCCTGTCTTATCTTCTTTCCGCCAAAACTTATCTCTCTGCTAAACTAGCAGCTTCTTCTGTAGCTGCGGGACCCTGCTCCAACAGTCCCCTAACACTTACTTGTGGCTTGTCCTCGAGTCACTTCCAGCGGGCTTCTCCTGCTGCAGCTTTGCCTTGGCTTCCTGCGAAGTCCTCTGCAACATGTCTCGAAGTCCTGCGACTTCCTTCTCCATCACTTAGACACGCTCTTTATAGTTTATGTAACTTGGTTCGCTGGGCTCTCTTATCCTTCCTGCCCGATGTCATGGTCTCACTTTCTTTTCTCCTGAAACCTTTTAAGAGCCTTCTAGTGTTTGAGAGGTTTTCCACAGATATCCTTTCCTCTTTATCTGGGTTAGAACTTTTATCACAAGGAAAATCTGTATCTTCCAGCCTTCTCAAACATTTCATTCAGTCTGGAGCCTTGTATATGAAAGAGATACAAACCATGAATTCCGCTCCGAGAACAAGCCTTTGTCTACGTTCTGGAATTCTACCGACTGTTGGGTTTGCTGTCTTCTTCCACTTCTCTTCTCTTCGAAGTGCTCCAGGTACACATGCTGCCTCTGATCATCAGATTTTCATTTCGTTACCTCTGCAATCTCTTGTGCTTTTCTTAGCTGATCAGATAGGTCGACGACCTTCTCCCGTTGCTTTCTTTTTCTCATTTTTACTTTCCGCCTAGCGGGATATTTCTTCTCATCATTCTTCTGCTCTGCTTTCTTATCTTCAGTGATCGGCTCGGCATTCTTCTTCTCGTTAGCAGAGACTTTGGTGACAACTTCTACTTTTGGCGCTTGACTCTTCATCCTTAACAGCTGTCTGACTTGTGATGTACTTAATTTCACAACCCTGGGCGGCATCGTCATAGCGGACCTACGGCCACCAGGGTCGAAGCGTCTCGGCATGTCTTCTAGAGGTTCGTACTCAAACAGGACCGTATTAGTACCAAAACGGCGGACGTGCAATGGCTGCAACTTCTGAAAATCACAGCACTTTGTAACAAGCTTAGCTCTTCACAAGGAATTCTGAACAATGCACTCTACAGCTCTCGGTTTTTCTGCAAACGTAACCATCCCAGTTGAATAGTTTCTGCTTTTTATACCCAATACGATAATCCCGGATGCAACGGTCATCTAGACTGAACCCATCGGTCGTCATTAATTCCTGGACAAGACCACACCCGTCATCCTATCCTTAATAAATGAGGAAATCCGATCGAATTTCCCTCGAAACGTGTGTGCACAGGCGCCGGTCTCGTTGGAGATTTGCCAAATCTAGAAAAATTTATTATACTGCTGCCAAATCTACGGTAAGATATACCAGTCATTACCTCATTAACTAGCTGTCAGATGGTGACTTGACTAGCCCTCTGTCGGTTGCAAAACTGAGTACGTGGCACGGGGAAACATCGCACTGCCGCGATGCGACTCCGCATCACCTGCATAAAACAATACTACTTTTTTTTTTTTTTTAAGAAATTGAACCGACCTGATGCGGTTCCTCATACTTAGCATAATGCCTGCCAGTGTAGACTAGTTCCCGGTGCGATGCCTCCTTTCAACTACACTGGACATCTGCACCACCATAAATTGGCTAAGCTAGGGTTGAGAGGCAGGGTGGCTATCACTATAGGGCTTAAGCCTACTGCCATTAATCCATGTGGGCAGAAGCTCCCCATTCAACTGGATGAGCTGAACGAAACCTCCCTCTGTGACTTGATGTATCTGATATGGCCCCAGCCAATGCATCTTGAACTTCCCTGGAAACTTAATGAATTTGTTGTCATAGAGGAGCACTAGGTCTCCGATCTGGAAAGTCTTATTCTTAATGTGTCTGTCATGCCAAGATTTTTCTCATGCATTCTGCACTTTCTAATGGAATCCGGCGATGAATCTGTCTTCTTCTAAGGCAAGCAGTTGTGCTAGCCTTTCCTCCATTGTATATGTACCAGTCATCCCGGTAATCCATACACCAAGCTGAAAGGTGTGTGTCCCGTAAGTTTCTTGCATGTGGTCCTGTACGCCCATAATATAGCATTAACTCTGAGGTCCCAATCATTTCTTTGGCAATTGCAGATCTTAGTAAGAGCATTTTCTAAAATCTTATTAAAGGCCTCCACCATACCATTAGCCTGTGGGTGGTAGGGAGTGCTCTTATGGTGCTGAATCTGGAATTCTTCTGTCAACGCCTCAATAGTGTTGTTCAAGAAATGTGTGCCTTGATCACTCATCAAAATTACTAGGCATCCAAATCTACTGATGATGTTTTCAAAAAGGAACTGTGCGGCTGTAGCAGCATCACAATTTCTTACTGCTTTGGCCTCTACCCATCTGGTGAGGTACTCTGTTCCAATGATAATATATCTCGCACCAGTGCGCTTTCCTGGTGGGTTGATAGGACCCACAAAATCTATAGCCCATTTGTCAAATGCGCACAGCGTGACCTGCGGTCGCAGCGGCATTTCATCGCGTCGCGAGGGTTTTCCTACCCTTTGGAAGATATCGCAGCATCTGCAAAAGTCCTTGGTGTCTTTATGCAACGTAGGCCACCATAATCCTACCTCCAGGATTTTCTGCGCAGTCGGCTTTCCTGCGAAGTGACCTCCTGCGGTTCCTAAATGTGCCTCTCTGATAATAGTGCCTTTTTCATGCGGCGTCACGCATCTGCGCAAAACTTCGTCCGGACCTAACTTGTATAGGTGTCCTGCGATAAGGGTGAAGTCTACTACTTTAACAACCAACTGCTTCTTTTGCTACTTAGTAAACTCATCAGGTGCTACTCCTGTAGTGAGAAATTGAATAATATCGGCATAGTACTCATCTGCGATCTGGATAGAAAACAGTGGCGTATCTGGCAGATTGTCATCTAGGTTACTTGGCTCTTCTCCTGAGTCTATCCGCGACAGATGATCAGGTCCGGCATTCAGTCTGCCTGGTTTTACGATGATTTCAAAATCATACTCCTGAAAGAGGAGTAACCATCTGCAGATTCTCCCCCCTAACACTGGCTTATTGACCAAATACTTCAAGGCAGAATGGTCAGTGAACATCTTAAACGAGGCACCCAATAGGTAGTGCCTGAACTTTTGGAGCGCATACACCATAGCTAGGACTTCTCTTTCTGTTGTGGTGTAGTTCTTTTCTGCTGTCGAGAGCTTTCTACTGGAGTATGCGATAGGATGGTCAATGTCCCCTTCTCCTGGCTGTGTTAAAACAACCCCTAATGCGATGCCAGACGCATCCACATGTACATGAAATGGCTTAGTCCAGTATAGAAATACTAAGATGGGTGCTGTAACCATCTTTTCTTTAAGTGTGTCTAGACTCTGCTGACATTCCTCATTCCATAGGAATTTTACATCTTTCTTTAGCAATTTCTCCATTGGTGTTGTAGTCTTTTTGTAGCCCTTGATGAAATTTTTGTAGTACCCAGTATGACCAAGTACTGTCCTCAGTTGCTTGACTGTGTTGGGTGCTGGAAGATTTACAACGATGGCGATCTTCGCGGGATCTACCATCAAGCCTTGTCTGCAAACAATGTGACCCAAAAAAATACCAAATGGTGCACAAAATATACATTTCTTCAGGTTTAGAGAAATCTGGTACTGCCTACATTTCTCTAACATGAGTCTTAAGTCTCCTATGTGCTTGTCGATTAGTCCAAATACAGTCCAATCATCAAAATATACTTCTAAGAACTTATGGATGTATTCTTTAAATACAGCAACTACTACTCTAGAAAATATAGCTAGTGCATTCTTAAGACCAAAGGGCATTACCATATACTGGAACGAGCCCCATTCTGTTGCAAAGGTGGTCTTGGATTGATCTTCTGGATGTATTATGATTTGATGGTAGCCTGCAAAGCCATCAGTGAAGGAGCAGACCTCCTGTCCTCCCACGTTGTCTAATACCTCATCAGTGAATGGTGTCGGAAATGGATCGTGAAGCAATGCATCGTTGAGTTTGCACAGATCGACACAGATCCTGATGTCCCCTTTTGTTTTCTTCTCTTGCACGACCATGGGGCTAACCCATTCGCTTTCTTCTACTGGCTCAATGATGCCTGCTGCTAGCATCTTATCGATTTCGTCCTTTACTTTTTATTTGTAGCGCGGATTCAATCTATATGGGCGTTGCTTGACTGGTCTAGCATCCTCCTTCAATGGTGTCCTCATAACTCCCAGGTCTCCAACTATTCCCTTCATTTCTGTGAACTTGGTGGGAAATAGGTCCTGATAGTCATGTAACAAATCTGCAATCTGTCCGACTATTTCATCGTTCCAATAGTCTCCAATAGAGGCAAACTTAGGTTCTGCATCTATGCCAATATTGATCTTTTTAATCTTGATGGGTTCGGTGATTGCTGGAATCTCTAACTGTGGTCCCCCAACATCGCGAGTCCCTTCTGACTCCGGAATGTTGGTGTTGCGAGGATCCTCATCCTCATCCTTATCTTCATTGTCTGACTTTGCTGCGAAATTATAACACTCTAGCGCGGCTTGCAACTGGACGACCCACTCAGTTTGAGCCTGCACTGAGATGGTACAGTCCTCAAATATCTTGATCTTGATTATGTCTAGGGCCTGAGCAACACTTGGATGTTCTGATTCAAACGCAAAGGTGAGTAGGAAACTGTCTGTCATAAGTGACCATGTGGTCGTCCCTTTGCGCAACTCGGTCTCTGTGTACCAGTTCCTTGGAACTGTGTCCAATGTGTGAATGAATCTGTGAACCCATTCATCCTCGGGAATGTCCGACCAGTTCTGTTCAAATGTCTGAATGTGTGTCCTGGGATCAGTTTCTCCTGTGTACTTCTGCTGGACATACTCTCTGTCGATAGAAAATCTGATTGCCATCAGTATTTTAATATCATCCCATGATGCGATATTCTCTTTATGTGCATACCACCATCTTGTAGGTGTGGCTCGTACTACAAGGTTCATAGCTGCGATCCTCTGCTTGTAAGGAATCTGGTGCTTAAACTGCTCAAGGAAGTCCTGAATATCTGTCAGACCATGATATGATGGAATCTCAGTGATCTCTGCACCAATCCATCGCAGTGATTTACTCATAAACGCACATCTGCGCGCTGAGACTTCATAAATTCTGTTCTGCCAGTTCTCTAGACCAACATCGGAATCCGATGCGCATGAGCTGTCGCATCACCAACTAATGTTCCCTTCTGCGGTTGGATTGATGTAGTCGTTCTGGTTCGCAGTCATCTGGTAGAGACTATCCATGTTATGTGCCTCCTCCTCTGCTCGGATAGGTTCAATGTATCTAGGACCTTGGTGAGGATCCAACGGCGCGATGACCCGGATCTACGCATCCTCAAAGTTCATTTGTCTTCTCTTTAGGTTGATGACAGCCTTGCTACCGATCGCCCAATCGATACTTAATAATGCTGGATACAATCGACTGTAGCCAATGATTTCTATAACCTCGAAGTCCGCAAAAGTGCGAACTACGTCAATGTCAAATGGCACCTGCGGTAGTCGACCCAATGGTGATACTCGCTGCTGGTTGGCTAATCTCAGGTGGATAGGCAATCTGAATAACTGAGGGCTACCCATCTGTTCCCATGTCTGCTTAGTTAGAACATTCACCTTTGATCCTAGATCTAAGACGACTTCGTCCATTTCAAACTCTCCAATCTGTGCTGTGAGCTTCATCTCTCTTTCGGTCCTTGCATGTCCTGTAATATTGTGAAAAGCATGGTGTGCACTGCTTGAGAGAGAAGGTTGCTGACACTGATCTATGATGCGCTGTAGCTCGCCGATGGATTTTTCATTTCTCATGAGTTTCAAGCAACTGCGCAGGAAGGATTGTACACTTCCTGTCGATTCATCCTCGTCGCATCTTCCCGATGTGGTAGCCTGCGGTATCTGTTCAGGGTTGTCGCCACAAGGTGCTTGCTGCGGTACGCCCCTAGACGGCGGTACCTGCGATCCTGATTGCGTAGGTTCATCAAAGGAACCCTTAGCTTCGTGAAATGTTTCTTTATTATTCTGTAGGTCGAGTGCTGTTGCTTTACTAGGAGCTCTGCGCACCCACTCCTGACTTGTGTTCTTTTCGGTCTCCTGCGATGTCCTACTAGTAGAAACACCGCTACGAGTCACAATATTGACTCTTGGTTCTGGCTCTACCTGCTCAGCAGCAATAAGCTAGATGTTCTGGTGTACTTCTGGCTTAGGGTCTTTGATCTTAGCTATCAAGGTAGGACACTCCTCTATGGTATGATCATACGATTTGCAGTAGTTACAAGTGGTAGTGGGGCTCTGACAGTCCCTAGCATAGTGTCCTACAACTCCGCAGTTATAACAAGTGATTGGTCTGCGACCACGGCCAAAACCTTCTCCTCTGCCGAAGCCTTCTCCTCGTGCAAAGCCTCCTCCACGACCTCGTCCTCTGAATCCTCCTCCACGGCCTCCATAAGTCGGGTTAGGCTGTGGTCCTGCTGCTGGACCCTGTGTTTCTGACTGGACTCTGTATACGTCATGTTTTCTATCTAACATGAGATCATAGGCTTGGCAATCCTGTTCATCATGTTCGACAGAGTTGCAGAAGACACAGTATAGGTTCTTAGGTGTATGTACATACTTCTGAAGCAAAGGGCATTGCTGAGGCGGATGTCCTTGTGTTTTGCATATTTCACACCATGGCCCTTGCGTTTGTGGTAAGGGGTTAGGAGCCCCTGATGCTAAATATTCTGCAAAGACTGGACAGTTGTCTTTGGTATGACCCTGTGCTCTACATCGTAAGCACCATATATCTTGCATAACCTCTTTCCCTTTCTTAAGTTCGTGTATCTGTAACGTTAGGTTGGCCAACTGGTTCTGTAGAGTTGCCATGCCTACACTGGTTTCTACTAAAGGTGAAGCTTCTAGCTTCATCGCCATCTCCAACGCATCATCCTGCATCTGGAGTTTCTGTTGCATTAGTGGCAATCTGATGTGAGGGAGCAGCGCTGCAATAAACCATTCCTTATGCTGCTCTGACGCAAACTCAAAGCTTACTTGGTCTATAAGAGCTTTGAATTTCTGGTCAAAGTCCCATACTGACTCTGATGGTAGCTGCTTAATATCCTTGAGCTCTGTTATGCACTAAGACTCATACTTAGGTTTCTTGAACTCTTTAATCATGGCGTTCTTGACCTGGGCAAGTGTCTTGGGTACTGTGGTATACTTTATGTACCATGTTAAAGCTCTATCTCTGAGCGTGGTGGTCAACTGTACAAGTTTAAGGTTATCGTTGTTGATTGTTTTAATGGTCCACATGGCTTCACATAGAAACCAATGATGTTTCGGGTCCTCTGCTCCTGTACCCTTAAAGGTAGGTAGCTTCATATCATCTCCCATTTTGTTTCTCTGCGGTGGGTTCTAATTGACTGGATTACTACCACTCGGCGGTGTAGGTGAAGGTGATGTAGCGATAGCAGGTACTGTCTATGAGCTACTGGATGGAGTACCTACGGGATTACTCTGAGTCCCTGTCTATTTCTGTGGGGTATAGGGATGGTAAGGGATACCCCCCTCTGGTTCTTCTGTGGTACTAGGACTCGGTTGCCTAATATTGTCTGAACTGTCTCCAAATACAGAAGAGCTGAAAGCTACTTTATATCTCTTGCCACTACGTGTTCGTCCAATGTCATCAAAATCACTTTCAAACTCTTGTGACATTACTAGCTTTACTTATTCATCTGAAATCATGTCCATTACTCCTTTTTCATGTAGCAGCATCTTAATGGGCA
Source organism: Pseudotsuga menziesii (assembly GCA_001517045.1). NCBI lineage: Eukaryota > Viridiplantae > Streptophyta > Pinopsida > Pinales > Pinaceae > Pseudotsuga > Pseudotsuga menziesii. The sequence continues at coordinate 34,145 of LPNX010968220.1, read as the reverse complement.
AGTTTAGAGATTTTAGGTACTTACCACGATATCCTTTGAAGAAGTACCGCTCAGCCTCACTGAAGCTTATTCTCTGGTCAACTGCAAATTCTGTAACAAAGCCTCCTAGCACACTCGCAAGCCAGAATTCCAATGCTCTCGTAATGGGATTGTCGAGGCTCTGCACGATCTAAATCAGCTCCGGTGTCCAGACAATGTTTCTCTTCTTTTTGAATATGTTCCTATCTGTCAACTTTGATAACCAGTCGTAAACCTCGTTTCCATAGGTTGCAAAGAATATGGCGTGTATATCTAAAGTGATATGCTTTTGTAACCAATCCTCTGTGCTCAGTTTAGGGCTTCAATTTTCTTTCTTGGCAAACTCCCTTAAGTTTGAATCCAGCCACTGGTGAAACTCTTCTCTAGTGGGATGCCAATAGAACATTAGCGCTCAGTTGTTCAAAATCGGCAACGGAACCATTTGTTGGCTGCTATGGGCAGACCCGGGTTTACTATAATCAACCAACAACACCCCTAGCTCACTGGCCCTTTCGGCGACAGACCGCAAAGCAGCCTGAAGTCTCACCCAAAGTGACTCTTAAGGGTTGGCCAAGGACTCAAGTGTCTTGGACCAGGTTCTGTGGCGATCCTACTTGCGGCTCGCAGCTCTTCTAGCTGCGGGGTCTCTCTCTCTGTGCGTCGCACGACCTTCTACTCGTGTCGCGCGATCTCCTCGTCTCGTAGCTCTTCTAGCAGCAAGATATTCTTTTATACCGCCGTGCGGTCCATCTCTATGTCGCGCACCTTCCCTGACTCACGATATCTCCGGCCTTATCGCATCGCCGCTCACTGTGCGACACACAGCTCTTGCCCAACGCTAAGTCCTCAACCAGCGGTATCGCGCACCGCAGCTCCTCTGCCCATGCGGTATCACCTCTCTGTGATAACCTACCTCCGCGGTTTAGCGCACTTAACGTTGCTCGTGTCGACGTGCAAGACTTAACATACAAGGCTATTCGGTACTGCAACTAGTGACTGTTTCACGCAGAGCATAAATGAACCATACAAAACATGCCAAAGACTTCGACTTATGTTTATCCTTCTATAGTATGGTGAACTGATTAACACATTCATTCATTAAATTGTAAACAAAGCCCATGAAATGACTGAGAATTTGCATAAGTAAACATAACACATAATCCAATCGCATAACACTTGATTTTAACATGGTTCACCTCCAGGATGGAAGTTACATCCACAGAACTGTGTTTTTCTTATAGCTCAGGGGAAGGTAAAACACAGTTCTGCTGCACCACATATGCAGCTCAAGATCTTCTTTCTTAGATCTCTTTTCTCTCCATATTGCTCTCCTACAATATACTCTTCCCTCTCTGTCGATCCCTGCGGATCGTTACATGCATACTCTATAAGCCTACTACTGGTTACAGTAAGATTGCTACCACTAATAACAGAACCAGAGCTAGGCTTTCAATAGTCTAATAATCTACAAAACAACTAACAACTGAACGAACCAACAAAATGACTAGCTAACCCCTTTACAATACAAAATATATCCTTTTATAGGCAGCCCGAAGGTCTTGCCATTACAACACTGTGGGCCTGTCCCAACAGTAACCCAAACCCTAACTAGTGACAGTCGGCCATATCTGTACTTGAGGTAGCCGCTTTCCATCACACCACAGCTCTCTGCAGTCTTCCATGCTTCCCGGCACTGATCATGGGTACTATGCACCACTTCCCTTTTCTGTCCTTCGTCTTCAATTCTTCAGCCTCGTTGCTCCTTCTCCTTTATGAGGGTCGCTGAGCCCTCCTGTCTTCCGCCACTGCCTTCAATGCAGTGGGTGAGCTCTCTCTTCTCAGTCGCTCAGGTACCGTTTCCTTTCTTGACTTCTCTATCTAAAAATTCATGGTTTTCGGCTCTGCTCTACAGCTGGAAACGTGCTACGGCGTCGTAACCCTGTCTTATCTTCTTTCCACCAAAACTTATCTCTCTGCTAAACTAGCAGCTTCTTCTGTAGCTGCGGGACCCTGCTCCAACAGTATGTTTCTTGGGTGGACTGTGGGTTCTTCCATAGCATAACTATGAGTCTGTTTCTTGGTGGAATGTGGTTCCTTCACCAATGTGACCATGATTTGTTTCTTGGCACTTTCTTGGTGGATGGTGGGTCCTTCACCAGCATGACCGTGATCTTTTTTCTTGAGTGGACCGTGGTTCCTTCCCCAGCATGACCGTGATCTGTTTTCTTGGTGGACTATGGGTCCTTATCCAACATGATCGTGATTTGTTTTCTTGGGTGGACTGTGGGTTCTTCACCAGCGTGACTGTGATCTATTTCTTGGTGGACTGTGGGTCCTTCACCAACATGATCGTGATCTATTTTCTTGAGTGGACTGTGGGTTTTTCCCCAGCATGGCCGTGATCTGTTTTCTTGTTGGGTTGTGGGTCCTTCTCCAACATGACCATGATCTGTTTTCTTGGGTGGGATGTGGGTTCTTCCCCAATGCGACCATGAGCCATTTTTCTTATGTGGTCTGTGGGGTCTTCCCCAGTGTGATAGTGAGTTTCACTTTATGGGTGGACTGTGGTTTTTTAAGCATGACTGTGCAATGTATGCCTGTGTGTCTCTGCACTATGTGGTTGCATCCTTACCCAGCATGACTGTGTGTCCTTTGTTAGCATGACTGTACTGGGCATGAATGTGTTTGTTGACTAAGAAGTATGGGCCAGTATGCTTCTGCTTTAGCCCTCTCATGCTCTCTCTCAAGGTACGTAAATTGTTTGCCTAGATTGACTTGTCCCTTTGGTAACAAGATCAAATCTGAAATATCTGAGTATATGGTTGATCCAAATATTAGTTATGATTATTTACTATTGATATCTATTGTACATTATTTTATCATGTTGTTATTGTACATGGAATTTGATGATTCCCGAGGACCAACTTTAACGCAGTGACTGATGGAGTGTTAAGTTGAAAGAGATGAACATTATGTTTGTTTATTATAGTTCAAATTTTATTAGAGTGGTCTTGTTCTGAATCTGATTTTATATGTTCATGCATTAAATTTTACTACTTCAAGGAAAAACTCCTCTAACCCTTAAACTTCAATATCAAGTACTTTGGAGACATGTACATGGCATATTCCATGCTTGGTTTTTATGGTTTTTGTTATTTGACTTTCCTTTTTATCCTTGTTTGGTTTTCTTGAAAAGTATAGGAAGCTTACTTTATAATTTTCTCTTTGCACACATCTAATTGTCATGTCTTTGATCTATGAATTAGTGCTATTTTCCCTTTTATTTAATATAATACTTGTTTACCATATGGCACTTATGTAGATTTTGAGCTGGAGTTACTAGAACACAAATAGTATATGGATGAGAATACGTATTCCAGTTTTTAGATTTCTTTTTTGATATGATACATCTGGATATGGCATATATAATAGTACATATAAAAATATTGATATATATCTATATATTTATGAAATTAGTCTCACATATCTGTAATTTATAAAAATATGCTCATATCTATAAGTACATATAAATATATGGAGATATGTATGAGTATAGGAGGAGGCAGGTAGGCTCATTTCAAAAATACATACTCACATTTCTAAATGTGTTTTCCTATACTCATGTTTGATTTTCTTATGATTTTTGGGGTTGTTTTGGTTCAAGCTCTGGACTTTGTAATCTATGAATCCCACAAGTATGGTCTCAGACTCATACTTAACCTGGAAAATAATTATGAGAACTTTGGAGGAAAGGATCAATATGTTCAATGGGATTGCAATGCTGGACAGAATCTCAACTCTGTTGATGATTTCTTCACCAATCCCACTATAAAAGGATACTATAAGAACCATGTTAAAGGAGCTAACTCTATACATTTCTGTTTTTGTTTCATTATATGCTTAAGTTTCTTTCGTTATGTATATAGAAATACATAGACCAATTTGCATGCAATACATATACATACAAAAGCTATTCAAATATGCATTGGAAAATGCATTTTCTTGTAGACTTTATTAACTAGAGTAAACAACATCATAGGAATAGCCTACATGGATGACCCTACAATCTTTGCATGGGAGCTCAAGAACGAGCTTTGTTGTCAAAGTGATCCTTCTGGGAGGACCATCCAGGTCAACTACCACCTTTTGTCTTTAAATTAGAACTGGAAAATGGAAAACAAATGTAACCAGAGATTCAAACAAGGATGTTGTGTTTAAGGTCTTGTTTCTATTGTTGAACAACACAATTACCAGATCTTGTATATTGATAGTTTTCTAGGGTTCTGTTTATAATTCTTCTTTCTAGTACTTAATTATTTTGGTAATGATTGTGTGTGAGCATTATGAGTAAACATGGTAGTTCTTTGGTTGTGATGATCAAACAGGGATGGATTGAGGAGATGACTAGCCATGTGAAATCAATTGATGGAAACCATCTTCTAGAGGCTGGTTTGGAAGGATTTTATGGAGAATACAAAGTCGAGATCAATCCAGGCTTCTCTGTGGGGACATATTTCATCACCAATAACCAAATCAAAGGAATTGATTTTGAAATTGTTCATTCCTATCCTAACACTTTGTAAGTCTTTATCTTTTTAAGCCATATTTATATTGTATTGGAGTGATTAAAAGTTGGAGAATGATATGTTTTTACAAATTTAGATATGTTTTATAGACTTTTATGTATTGTTAAATGCTAATCTATAATATTAGTAATTGTAATAAATAATAAGTTGTAATTGATCAACTACTACTATTTTAGTTTTTGAATTTTAAAATTTGAATTTAAACTTTAGAGTCTTATTTCAAACTTGAAATTCCCCTTTATGCAATGCATGCTTATCTTATTTTATACATTTATTTATATGTGTATTAGGCTATAGCTATACTCTTTTACTTGCATCCCCCGTTTTTGGGAATCATGCTGCATACTCACTGCACTCTTACTCAACGTAGCCCTATAGCCACAGATCCATGCAACCTTGGAGTTGATGTTTAAACTTTACAGACCTATGAAAGAATACATATTTAGTTATTATGAAAGGAATGTGATCTATGCGATGTTGTTCTTACTCTATATGAGATTTTTTTGTAAACAAATGATTTACTTGTGTTAAATTTTATTTTTGAGATATCCTTGGCTAAAGTTAGAAATTTAGTTAAATAGGGTTTGGCATTACATTTGGTATCATAGCCAAAGGCTTAAACCCTAGGACCTCTAAACAATTGAGTATATATAGAGAATACATGTTCTTATAGGGAATTGATTTCGGGAATGTTGTGTGTTCTTCTCTTCATGTTGAATGTTGGAATTGATTTAGGGAATCGATTTCATGAATGTTGATTTAGAGAATCCATGCTCTTCTCCAAATCATCTGGTGAGTTCATAGATTCATATTGGTCTAGTGTAAGTGCATAGTAATTAGAACTGGCATTTTTTTCTTGCGGCTTTGGCATTTGAGTTTGTAACTGGACAAATTATGGATCTTTTATGGTAACTTTGATAACGTGTTTTTTGTTTCAAACCGCGTCCCTTGATAAAGGGAAAAAAGTGTGTTTTTATTTTTTATTTTTAGATTGTTTGGTGATGGATGAATGCATATTTGTAGATTTTGTCTCGAATCTCAATTGAAGAAATGTTAGGGTTTATATTTTCTGTATTTTATATCTGGTGCATACATAATTGTTCTATTTTGGAAATTTGGATGTTCTGTATTTTGAATTTCTATTTTGTTGGCTATTTTCCATTTTGGTTAAATTGGGCATATCATGACTGCAAATTGTGCCAAATGGTTCAGTTTGTCATGAAGAATGAAGAATTTTGGTTGATGCCTCTTCAATATTATCCATCAAATATGAACTAAAGTTTTTCTCAGAAGAAATTACTTCTCTATTCTAAAATTTAGGTTTGGGATTGTTATCAATATCAAGTCTTCAACATACTACATAAGATGGGTCACATTCATGATGTTCATTGAAATTTAATTTATTAGAGTTTATAATTGGAATCCACCCTTTATTACATGGAGCTTGTTTGCTGAGTCAAACCATTTGGAATATTTATTTATGAAGTTTAATAGGAATATGGTTGTTGCTAATATACAATAACAATGAGATGTTGAAACATTTAGTCCATGTTTATTCTTCTAGTTGCATCCCATTGCACAACTCTAATACAAGACAACGGAATGGAAAGCGGATAAATTTGCATTCATAATCTTACCAAATGGATTGATAAGGCATGGATCTTTAAGAGATACCCCCATAGAAAGGGACCTGATATAGTCATACATATTATAGACTACACATGGGGCATCGATGTCTGCTAGTAATAGTTGAACAACCTTGTCTAAATTATTAGTTCCTAAATAGAAACTAGTAAAATGATTGTACATATTGGATGACCATTGTGACTCCTTTTATTGGACTACTGTTGGACAAATGATGAAAATGTATTGTTTCTATTCTATTTTAATTTGAGTGACAAGGTTGTTTCCTTTCCATATTCCTATCAGTTTTCTTACAACATCTCTACTCACTTTTGTGTTGATATGAGTTTATTTTGTCCTTTTAAAGGTCAATATGTTGAAGAGAAAATTCCAAATATGGAGGTTGAGCAATGGTTACACCATCACCTACAGGTCTACTAGTGATTCCATGCCTCTAACTACAATTCCTTTTTTTCTTCTTTGTATTTAGTTGGACAACATTTATAAATGAATCTGAAATACAGTAGTATTATTATCTTCCTCAATAACATCTATCATTCATAAAATACAATTTTTCAAATGGAGCTCATGATCAAGTAGGTGGAAAGGGATTTGTTGTAATGAACATGAAAACTTAAGCTATTTTTTCTTCTTCCATTTAAGTTTAAATGTTCTCCTCTTTCTCCTCTCTTCAGTGGGCCAACTGATAAAAGGGAGATGAAATTGTGAGAATAAGAGCTAAAAATATGTTGCTGGTGCTTGTATTTTCTTTACAAGTCAGAATGTATACATCATTTCACTAGAATAATTATCATCAATTCCCTAAAAATTCTTAATTTAATTTTCTTGTTGTGATTTTGTAGATTAGTAATCACCTGTACTGTAGATGGGTAAATGGTCACCTCTTAGGGAAATTTCTCTACCATAATATGCAGAACAAATAAGGGGTCTTCCCTCCCTCCTTGGGGTATAATCAATTCACTTTGATTTTGTGCTTGCTACATCATAGAGTTATGTAATGTTCCTGCATTAGTGACTTAAGTATCCATTGACAACGATCATACATAATCTCATATAAAGACACATATAATAACACAAGTGATGCATGGATAAATCTTCAGTTCTTTCATTCACGAGCTATAGGATTCCTGTTAGGAGAATGTAAAAGAACAGGTTTTAAGAATCTAGTGAACTAATTTGTCAAATACGATCAATTTATTCTGGGAAGTTGTGTCCGAGTGTGGGGCAGCCGGTGCAACATAGGTTTAGTTCGATGAACCGTTTCTTGTAATGGACCTTGATGCTCATAAATTGGAGGATTTCATAAAGGCATACTCTTACTTGGAAAGAGCATACTTTGGTGTCAATCTGCTCATAGAAACTTATTTTGTTGATATACCTGGTGAGACTTACAAGTAAGAGCCTGCCTTATTTGCTTTTATGCATTTTTTTTAAGTCTTCCTTATTCTTGTATTTTATTATTAGAAGAATTGATTTCATATCTGCTCTACATCTTATGCAGTGAAACTTTGCTCTTTACAGGACCATTGCTTCCTCTAAGGGTATCTCTTATATTGGGCTTCATCTTATGCGTGGAACACTGATTATCAGCCTCATCAAGGAGGTTGGATTCCCAACTAACAAAGTACTTGTTGATGGTCAAAATATTTGGGCCACTTATTTGGATGCATCATTGAGTGTTTTGGAAAGCCTTGAGATCATAGTTGGGAACTGTATATATGAATGTAGTTTCCCTTTTATTAGCATTGGAATTTAATGATTCTATCAAATGTTGTTGTTATGTTTGTAATATAATTGTTGGTATGCTTGTAGATAAAATAGTTCTCTACTTCTCGCTCCCTCATGCACAAGGCCATCAATTTGGAAAATAAAACAAAGTTTGACAGGGAAGTCAAGCCTTGGTTAGATCTTTCTACACAAATTTTTATTGAAGTTGATTTCTTTGTGAAAGCATTGATTGATAAAAAAGATGAGGTATTGCCTCTTTTCGCATATTTGGAATTTGGACTAGAGTCTTTATCTTGACTATACTTGTAGCAAGTTGAGCTTATATGCACTTGAATTTGTGTGTCTTTTGATTTCCCATTATCCTCCATATGTTAGTCTGAAGAGTGTTTGAAGGGGCATATCATTTGCCGTTGTAGGTGTTCTTTGCCACCAATGCAGTTGTACAGGCTTCAAGGAGGGATTCTCCAAGAGTGACAAATAAGGCAGTTCAAAAAGTTGTAAGAAATCTAAGCTACTTCATGATGTTGGATCCAAAAAGACAATTTTTTATAATGAAATGTACAAAATAATCCATGCTATATTACTAGGGAAAAAACTTTGTTTTCTTTATTGATGCTGGAGCCATAACCTTCCAAATTTCCTTCTTTATTTGATAGAGAAATATACATTATCTACTATTGGTTTGGCATTTTTAATGTTGTAATTTATTATATCGTTTGTTGTAGTATTGCATGACACTTGGTACTTCTACATGTCTTTATTTTTTCACACAAGAGTAGCCATGGCACTCCCCATTATTATTTTGTCTTGTTGACGGTTCTACTATGGAGCAACCAAATCCGGTTGGTCCGTTAGTAGTCGAATCCGACTATCATTTTGAATGATAAATGTTATAATATATTAGATGATGAATATTACAATGATGTCTTGGTCTTAAATATGCCTTAGACATTCATGATGAGGAGATGCCTCCTTTCAAAATGACTTAATTAACCTAACTATTAATTATTTAATTATTTAACCCATTATCTTATTTATGTTTGTTACATTGCCACTCCCTTTAAGGGAGCTTTGTCCTCAAAGCTCGAGTATTTCCTAATGTCATCTTTTATTCTCGCTTTATGTCGCACCAATGACTTGAGAGGTACGATTTTGATTACGACCATTGCTTCTTTTTTATTCTTATGTCTTGGTATTTGAAATAAGTATGAAGTAGGTGAAATTTTGTTTACCCTTTTTCTACTTGTATGATTGGGTGTGTGCAAGAAGTTGAGGGTCTCTTTTGGCGCATTAGATGCAATACAAAACTGAAAAAACAGGCATCCATCGCATGGATATTTTGAGACACTTACACAATGAATCTTGCGATCAGTTAAAAATAAGAAATGTAGGAAATTGAATGACCTTTCCAAATATATATATTTTTTTTCTATTGAAAATGTTGTTAACTATCTAAAGTTAGATAAATTTTAACGGGCACTTTTATTTTTTGGACAAATTATAAGGTATATGTTTTTGTGGGTGCAGCGTCTGAGTGTCTAAATGATGGAATAAACTTACGAAAACCGGTATAAATATAGAGAACATATAGTACTAGTGCACGACTATTTTTCCAATAATAAAAATAATTTTTTTAATTTTTTTTTAATTATCTAAGAGATCAAACCTCGAAAACGGTATGTCAATTGTGGGTGCAGAATTTGAATGTCTTAATGCAATTATTTGGAAATGGGTTTTTTATAGCATGTAGATGTTGGTGTTATTTAGTGCACCATACAATTTTTTTTTTAAATGGTTGAGAAATGAAAGAGATATGGACGAAACACTACCAGTGTTTTTTTTGAGTTGAGGAGTGATGACAGAAGATAAATAAGAAAAAAATAGAAAACATTATGTATTCTTGTTTAAATTTACATACTTAGAATCTGCAAAAAAAAACATATCTGTTTCTAAAATCTCATAAAAAATGGAGGTGTGCAGCATAATCAGACGAACCGCTAAACATGAGCATATTGAAAATTTGGATATAATGCTGAATTTGCCATGGTTTATCATACTCCAAGGCATAGGCATGTTGAATCCGAAGAAAAGTGCAAAGCAGACACATAGGCATAGGAATTCCATGAAAGCATGGGTGGAGGCTCGGCCTTATCATTTGGAGGGAATAAATTTTTGAATTTAAAAAATACGCGAGCGCGATTTAGTTAAATAAAAACGCGTGCGCATTGTAGATAAACAAAACGCGTGCACGTTATATACAAACAAATCACGTGCGCATTTTGTAAAAACAAAAATAGAGTTCATCTTCATCATCATGCTCATCATCATCATCATCATCATCATCATCTTCATCTTCATCATCTTCATCATCTTCATCTTCATCATCATGATCATCATGTTCATCTTCATCATCACCATCACCATCATCATCATCATTATCCTCCTCATCATCATCATCACCATCACCATCGTCATCATCATCATCATCATCATCATCATCATCATCATCATCATCATCATCACCATCAACATCATGAACATCATCATCATCACCATCAACATCATGAACATCATCATCACCATCGTCGTCATCATCATCAACAACATCATCCTCATCATCATCATCATCATTATCATCATCATCATCATCATCCTCAACATCAACATCATAAACATCATCATCACCATCGTCATCATCATCATCATCATCTTCATCATCATCATCATCATCGCCATAATCATTGATCATCGATCATCATCATCAACATTGCCATGTTCATCATCATCATCTTCATCATGTTCATCATCATCATCATCATCATCATCATCATCATCTTCATCTTCATCATCATCACCATCGTCGTCATCATCACCTTCATCGTCATCATCATCATCATCATCACCATGATCATCATCATCACCATCAACATCATGAACATCATCATCAGAATCGTCGCCATCATCATCAACATCATCATCACCATCGTCATCATCATCATCATCATCACCATGATCATCATCATCACCATCAACATCATGAACATCATCATCAGAATCGTCGCCATCATCATCAACATCATCATCACCATCGTCATCATCATCATCACCTTCCTCGTCATCATCATCATCATCATCATCATCATCATCATCATCATCAACATGATCATCATCATCACCATCGTCGTCATCATCATCATCATCATATTCATCTTCATC
>LPNX010968220.1:8007-22749 GCA_001517045.1 Pseudotsuga menziesii | reverse complement strand
ATCATCATCATCATCACCATCAACATCATCTTCATCATCTTCGTCTTCATCTTCATCATCATCATCATCCTCATCATCATCATCACCTTCATCATCATCAGCATCATCATCATCATCACCATCAACATCATGAACATCATCATTCATCATCATCATCATCATCACCATCAACATCATGAACATCATCATCATCATCATCATCAACATGATCATCATCACCACCATCATCAACGTGAACATCCTCATCATCATCCTCATCATCATCACCATCATCATCATCATCATCATCTTCATCTTCCTCATCATCATCATCATCATCATCATCATCATCAACATGATCATCATCATCACCATTAACATCGTGAACATCCTCATCATCATCCTCATCATCATCACCATCATCATCATCATCATCATCTTCATCTTCCTCATCATCATCATCATCATCATCATCATCATCAACATGATCATCATCATCACCATTAACATCGTGAACATCCTCATCATCATCCTCATCATCATCACCATCATCATCATCATCATCATCTTCATCTTCCTCATCATCATCATCATCATCATCATCATCATCAACATGATCATCATCATCACCATTAACATCGTGAACATCCTCATCATCATCCTCATCATCATCACCATCATCATCATCATCATCATCTTCATCTTCCTCATCATCATCATCATCATCATCATCATCATCAACATGATCATCATCATCACCATTAACATCGTGAACATCCTCATCATCATCCTCATCATCATCACCATCATCATCATCATCATCATCTTCATCTTCCTCATCATCATCATCATCATCATCATCATCATCAACATGATCATCATCATCACCATTAACATCGTGAACATCCTCATCATCATCCTCATCATCATCACCATCATCATCATCATCATCATCTTCATCTTCCTCATCATCATCATCATCATCATCATCATCATCAACATGATCATCATCATCACCATTAACATCGTGAACATCCTCATCATCATCCTCATCATCATCACCATCATCATCATCATCATCATCTTCATCTTCCTCATCATCATCATCATCATCATCATCATCATCAACATGATCATCATCATCACCATTAACATCGTGAACATCCTCATCATCATCCTCATCATCATCACCATCATCATCATCATCATCATCTTCATCTTCCTCATCATCATCATCATCATCATCATCATCATCAACATGATCATCATCATCACCATTAACATCGTGAACATCCTCATCATCATCCTCATCATCATCACCATCATCATCATCATCATCATCTTCATCTTCCTCATCATCATCATCATCATCATCATCATCATCAACATGATCATCATCATCACCATTAACATCGTGAACATCCTCATCATCATCCTCATCATCATCACCATCATCATCATCATCATCATCTTCATCTTCCTCATCATCATCATCATCATCATCATCATCATCAACATGATCATCATCATCACCATTAACATCGTGAACATCCTCATCATCATCCTCATCATCATCACCATCATCATCATCATCATCATCTTCATCTTCCTCATCATCATCATCATCATCATCATCATCATCAACATGATCATCATCATCACCATTAACATCGTGAACATCCTCATCATCATCCTCATCATCATCACCATCATCATCATCATCATCATCTTCATCTTCCTCATCATCATCATCATCATCATCATCATCATCAACATGATCATCATCATCACCATTAACATCGTGAACATCCTCATCATCATCCTCATCATCATCACCATCATCATCATCATCATCATCTTCATCTTCCTCATCATCATCATCATCATCATCATCATCATCAACATGATCATCATCATCACCATTAACATCGTGAACATCCTCATCATCATCCTCATCATCATCACCATCATCATCATCATCATCATCTTCATCTTCCTCATCATCATCATCATCATCATCATCATCATCAACATGATCATCATCATCACCATTAACATCGTGAACATCATCATCATCATCCTCATCCTCATCCTCATCATCATCACCATCAACATCATGAACATCATCATCATCATCCTTATCATCATCCTATCTTCTACTATTTTCATCAACACAATATTGTTATTGCTTAGGAGGTTAGATAACAATTTTATTGGATAGACTAACTATCTTAATCAAAAAGATTTTCTTTTATTAAATATTTATATTTAAATTGAATGTATTCTAAATCATGTCTAAGTCATGAAGTATATGTTTATTTCTAAACTTAGGCTAAACTTAATAATAAATAAATTAAGAAATATTTAAGAAATTAGTAATTAAGAAATTAGGAAAGCTTTAGCTATGCATCCACCTCATTAACTGTGCTTAAGCATATCACGTGCGCGGTTTGCCCACACAAATCGAGTGCGTGTTTTGCCTTTATATACCGCGTGGGCGTCTTTGGACTGTTAAAAAACACAGAATTGTCTTTGTCCGAGAGCAACTCCGATTAGCGCACATTTTTTTTCAAGAGCACGAGTTTGCCCATAACACTCACAATCTACACATTCTCTAGCATTCTTTTTGTTATGCAGGTGCAACATTGAAGACATCTTTCATGGTTGAGGAGCACACAGGATAAGATATCAAGCTTCAATGTCATTTCATGGTGATGGTGGATATAACTTTCATTTGCTTATTATTCAAGAGAACCAAAGGTAAATTTTCCCATTCATTATTGTTTTGATGGGAAATATGAACAATTGAGAAGGAAGATTGAAACACCTTGACGGATCAATAGTTATAAAGCAAGTTAAAGGTTTGGAAGCTTGTAATTGAGGAGCAACAAAAACAAACTATATTGACATTGATCATTGTGGTGATGGGGAATGTACGTAACCGAGGAAGAAAATCAGCAAGGAAGAAGAGACCTCAAGAAGTCATTGAAGAAGAGAAAGAAAAGAAAAGAATAGACATGATGAATCGGAGGCTTTCTTTGGAAACTAATCGAAATCCAATTATAGAGGATACGACGGTTCATCCTATTAATCCAGCACAAGAAAAAAGGAAGCATTCACTAGAGGGACCTTCAATTTCCACAATAGTTGTTGAACAAGCACCCCATGGAAGTATTCAAGAAGCAAAACGTAGGTGCTCCTTAGGGGATGTTTCAAATCCCACATCAAGTCAAAGTGATAAGTTACCATCTCAAGACGAAGCTCATGAAGAGGCAGTGTACATGGAGCCTACTATTGAAGAGGCGTTGGACATGGAGCCTACTGTTGAAGAAAAAAATATTAACCGGACCATCGATGAGGATGTTGGACTTCCACCATCCAACTACCAGGAAGACAGTGAAGGACAACAAGTTGCTACTGAAACGCCAGAGAGTATTGTTGATGCACTGGAAGATAGAAATCCAACCCCCTTACCTCCATTAGAAAGCACAAGTCGAAGAACTCCGAAGCGTATACAAGTTGATGAAGGAATCCTCAATTCCATGGAAGGTACGCTATCTAAACGTAGTATTGCTTATCAAACTTGACAGATACTAAATAAATATTTTGAGGAGAAATGTGATGGAGATAAATGTAGATTATTTTTATCATCGTTAAAATCTAGGGGCATGAATATTGTTAGGAAATCGTTAGGGATAAAGATGATAAAGCCTTCTGGACCAAGTTCTCATATAGTTAAAAGCTTAGTAGATGCCTTTGGTAAAATTGGTAAGAACACACGGTCAAAGGACCGCAATGCGGGTCGTCGTGTGTTGTCACAAGCAATTGTAAATAAGAACACCGGGGTCCTTCATTTTCTCAAGCCTACATCTAAACTAGTTAATTTGAATGTAAAAACTCTCCGTAGGTATTCTATTAGAAGAGAACATCTCGACACAACCTCCTAGACATATTTTTGGGCCTTTATTGGTCGATTGCCACGTCGTGACATGAAGCTAGTTGATGCAGTAAAGGGACTAGTGCAGAGTTTTTGGCAAGATCACACAAGGCCTTCTTCAAACCGGAAGGATGTACTAAAACTGAGAAGGGGTTCAAAGGACCGTGAACCACATATTAAGGAATTTATTGAAAAGACACGTCAATATGTTCAGCATGTCCACTTGGCATGATAGCAGGATGAGAAGTTTAGAACATGCAGAGATACATTTCCTCGTGGTACTATACTTTCAGTTGTTGATTTTGCCGAGAACTACACTCTGCAACCTCAAAATGAGATCCAAAGTCAGTATTATCACTCTGAGAAGGTTTCCTTGATGGTGCATATCACATATAGGCATGGCCCAAACAGTAGTGAAGAGCAAAGAGAAATTCTAAAGGAATATCACTTCTACGTAAGTGATGATAGGTGTCATGACTTCCACTAAGTACGCCATTGCTTCATCATGTTCTATGATCATTTGAAGGGTAGGGACATACAGATGGATCAACACTGGATTTGGTCTGATGGATGTGCTGGTCAGTTCAAAAATGCACACATATTTCAATGGTTGTGTTCATTGCATAAAAACTACAAAGTTCCACATATGTGGAACTATTTTGAGACTGGGCATGGTAAAGGAGAGCATGATGGAGCCGGAGCATGTGTCAAAACAGCCCTACGAAGAGAGGAATTGAAATTATCTACAATATCTACTATTCGAAATGCTCAATCTATAGTCAGGTGGTGCACGTCAAATAATGGGAGAGGAATCAGCTATGTGAGCAGAATCCACAAGAAAGAGACATGTGGAGAGATTTTTTTGGGAGGTGGTAGATGAACTAATTGATTGTCTGAAAGGCGCTAAATTAATTACTAAGATCGACCTCAAATCGGGATATTATCAAATTCCAATCGAGCCCACCGATGTATGGAAAGTTGCTTTCAAAACCAAGGAAGGATTGTTTTAATGGTTATGCATGACTTTCGGCTTAACCAATGCACCCGCGACCTTCATGTGGTATATGGATGACATTATTCAACCTTTCATCAGCAAGTGTGTCATTGTCTTCATAGAAAATATCTTTATTTCCAATCGATCATGGGAAGAACATGTCTGACAGTTTCAACAAGTTCTCGACACTCTTAGACAACATTGACTCTATTTGAACATGGACAAATGTTCATTTGTTATGAAAAACATCAAATATTTGGGGTATGTAATCGACTCCGCAGGTATTCACGTCGATCTAGACAAAGTACAAATCCGTAAAGAGTGTCCCATTCCTTAAAACATTCATGAAATAAGAGTTTTTCTTGGTTTGGCGGATTTTTATCAACGATTCATACTTGGATTCGATCACATGGCCTGGCCTTTGAATAAGTTGACTAAGGGAAATGGGAAAATTGTCTTCAAATAAACATTAACACAAAAACAAGCCTTTGAGCAACTCAATAACAAGCTATGTACTACACCAGTACTTGTGTTACGATTTGCATCAGCGTTTTGAGATTGAGACGGATGCATCAAACTATGCCTTGGTTACAATGATCATTCAATCTGGTCAACCAGTCACTTTTCATTCTAAAACTTTTAAAGACACTCTCAGAAGGTATTCTACGTATGAAAAGGAATGGTATGCCATTGTGCAAGCCCTTAAGCAATGGAGACATTACATTCTTTGCAAGGAGACGATCATTCTTACTGAACACAAGCCTTTACAACTCACCCCGTCCCATTCGAAGTCACAAAAAACTTGACAACTCAAGTGGATTAATTACTTGCAACAATTTCAGTTGGTAATTAAGTATCAGAAAGGTAAATCCAATGTCACAGTCGATTGTCAGTCAACCACCCATTACTCTCCTTTTTACAATGATGAGTATGCAGGAATACACCAACACTACTTAGTTTCAATTGTATTCGGTATATTGTGACTTTTATGCAATTTATCGACAACTTAAAACCGATCCATTGTCCACTGCCAACTATTTCCTGAAAGATACCTTCCTATACAAGCTTGGACAACTTTTTGTACTGATAGGCGAGCACCGACAAAAGCTCATTTGGGACACACACTACAACAAGGATGTAGGACACTTTGGAGTAGAGAAGACCCTCACCATCCTCCAAAAGTATTTTTATTGTCCTTCACTTAATTATGACGTCAACAGGTACATTTGATCATGCATGTTTTGTGCCATTGCTAAACTATCGAATTGACAACAAGGATTGTACACGGCTTTGTCGGTTCCTAGTCGACCATGGGAATCTATTTCTATGGACTACTTGACGGGATATGCTACTACAAAACATCATCATGATGTGATACTAGTATTAGTCGACATATTTTCCAAGATGTCCATTCTCATTCCATGTAAGAAGACTACGACAATGCAACAGACTTCTCAACACTTCTTCGAACATGTATGGAAACATTATGGCTTACTAGCGACCACCATTTATGACAGACATGCCAAATTTATCATCATCTTTTGGAAGACTCTTTAGTAACATATCGATACAAGACTCTCATTATCAACATCTTTCCATCCTCAGACAAACGGACAGACGAAAGTTGTGAATCACTTGGCAGTACAATTGCTCCACATGTACAACCACAAGCATCGTCGAACATGGGATGAAATTCTCTGATATATACAAAACAATTACAATAACGCTCAACATAGCTCTACGGGAAAGAGTCCATTTGATATCTTTTATGGATTTCAACCCTCAATACCGATTGACTTGATTAGTTCATCGACGCAGTTTAACAACACCCACTCTAACCGACAAGAAGTTGAAAAATAATTGAAGGTTGGAGATCAAATATGTGACATCCAAAAACAGACACATGAAATGTTGCAACGAGCTAATGCGAAATCTAAGGCCCAACATGATAAGCATCGTATCCCTCATTCATTTCAAAATGGGGATCAGGTCTGGTTGCATCTCAAGAAGGAACACTTCACTAGTCCATAAAGGAAGCTGAAGCCTTTGCGATATGGTCCGTACATTATTTTTAAGTAGATTGGAGAAAATGATTTATATCTCGACATTCCTTCATTCCTGGGTCCACATCCAGTATTTAATCTGGATATACTTCAACCATACCACACACCACAGTTGGAACAAAATGACTTGCAGACAATAGGACCCAAAGACATCCATCTAGGTGTTTAGGAGCCTCTTCCTTGCGACACCATTGTGGGATGACGAATACGCCATACAAGGACGAACGCAATTCCCTTATGTCAGGTGGCTAAAGTTGGGAAACTCCCAGCATAAGGAAATTGGTACTCTTCTACTGAACTAATAAACAAGTTTCCTCGTCTGTACGAGAAAACAATGGGACCATTGTTTCTCAAAGAAGGAGGTATGATCCACCCATCACCTGGCGTTGTTTGTTGGAGATGATAGGTTTCAACATCAACTTCAACAAGTTTTTCACCTCAATAGGTTAAACATCGACTTCGATAAGTTTCGCACCTCGACGTGACCTCGACAGGTTTAATATCGAATTTGACAGATTCAACACCTCAACATGCATTGTTGTCACCAGCGACCGACAAACTACAACATATTGTCTCTCTGTATTCCAATCATTTGTAATGGTTGAACTTCTGGAACTATTCCAAATTCTCTTGTAATTGAACATAACAGGTAGACAACCCAAGCATTCTCAACACTCTATTTAAGCATGTGCATTATTGTAATATACAACAGTAATAAGCAATAATAAAGTAACCGATATTGGTTCGAATTCTTGTATATTGTTTGTGTGTGTGTGTGTGTAGTGTATTTAATGATTTGATTATTATTAATATGCCTCCGCCATAATAATACTCGATTCATACAATTGAACTGTTGTCCCCGCCGTGCACCTGGGACACCCAGATCAGATTCATATGTGGCTGATTTATGAAATTCATAATTGTTGAAATTGTTCGATAAAAGTTTTAAAGTTCAAGCATATCTGATTTTGCTCAAACATCATCATGGTATCATATCTTAGAACACGAAGGTGCTTAGTTTTGTGAAGAAAGCTAATCCTACGTATATCTTGAAGAGTTTACCAAACGATTGCAGCCATGACATCAATCTCCATTTGCCTGGAAGATCACCTTGAAGGTTCTTCCAACTTCAACACATGGAAGGCAAGGGTGTTGAATATTATTGAAGAGAATAACCTTGATGGTTATATTTCTACAATGGTAGAGGAGCCTACCAACAATGAAGGGAGAATCATATTCAAAAAATAATAAACCAAAGTTCAAGCATATAATCCTTGATTATGTTAAGGACAATCTCATGTCCATGACGATTCTGTTGAAGACCACAAGGGAGTTTTTTTATCACGTTTTGATACACTCACCTATCTTTTCAAGAAGAAGGCCTCGATTCAAGAATAGGGGCACATCCAAATTAAGTTTGTGTACACTAAAGAGGACAATATTGTCCTCACGGAAAGAATAAAGAAAAAGAGAAATCCTTTCACTACAAAGAACCTCTTCCATTCACTGTGAATAAATAAGGACTCTGATATTCTACGCAAGGGTGCATAGGTCAAGAGGGAGCCCACAAAAATCAATAAAAGATAAGTACTTTATATTTTTATTGTTATATGCTATTATAAATCAGATCTAAAGGTTTTTTAATATGTTTCATGATTGGCATGTAGATATCTATATTCCTGGACTTTGGAATTGTGTTGAGCATATACATTGTTTTTTGTCTTTATTAGCATGCTGTAGATATCATCAAGTCCATATTAAGAGACATTATATAAGACTGATATAGACTTATATAGGACTGATATAAACATATATAGGACTGATATAAGGCTTCACAATTTTTTTCATGATAAATACGATATAGTGTTGCATGATTGTCCATGAATTATGAACACAAGACTGCATAAACCTTGATGAATACAAGGCTGAAATTTTATATGAATATGGGGATGCATTAATATTCAAAAGTATTGATATAGGACTGAAATGGGACTGGTATAATAATAATATAAAGCTGAAAATTAGTGCATGAGATTAGTATGAGTTATGTTAAGACAATCGATTAATATATGTACATAACTGTGTAAATTATTATCAGTATATATTCATGTGAATAAAACTCATGAGTATGAGATGGCTCTAACCATTAGAATATTTTGTCTTGTAGGAAAAATTCTTATGCCCTAACCTACAATTAAAGAATGACATGGATATGGAGTCATTCCGATGGCTGATCCTGAAAGAGAGGAAATCGAGATGTTCATATGTTTCTTAGGAAGAAGACATAAACAAATACCTAATTCTATTATGAGAAATGTAAAGACTCCTGAAGGTAATGTATTTATCTTAATTATATTCATATTTTTTTAGATATATAGGAGTATGAATCTCCATGATGGAGGACTCAAATTAATGATTCCCACATCCTAGACATTGACAAGGAGAAGCTAGATTTGCTAGCTCCTAGAAAAACCAGTGGAACTGGTTAAATTAACCTCCTTCTATGTAGAGACCATGTATGCTACTCATATTCAAAAGGAATATATATGTAAGAACCTTGGATAATTATTAAAGTTTAAAGTTGTAACATTATTTAGATAAATATTTTGTTCTGATTGAGGAAAATGTTCACTAGAGTTCTTGAAAGGATTCAAGAACATTAGACTATAAGTCCATCACCACACAAATGAAGTTAAATATTATTCTTATTCATATTTGTAGGAGATGTTAGACATACCTATACAGGTCCCAAGATTAATTATATGCTTTATAATTAGTACATAGACATGCACAACAAAGCATGTGGTGTGTTACCTACTCGGTACAAGTGTAAGTGGATTCATACATGTCTCGGTTAGTGAGAGTAAGTTTCACAGACATATGGATTTTGACTAAATCAGTGATAGAGAAAGATCACATCAAATATGTTGCTCCAGATAGAGAATATTGCAAGGCAGTAGGTCTTTACAAGGTTCCTAGTCAGTTATATCCAAGACATTGTGCAGAAAGGAGTTGTGTAACTCCTGTATATATCCACATATGAGCAATATTTCCAAAATATTTACTAAGCCTATGTCTGGAACAAGCTTGGTATAATATGAAAGACTCTTATAGTTGAAAAGGGAGTATTGATGTATCTTCATAGGAAGCAACAGTTAAAATTCCCCAAACTAGTTAGCCATGATGCATGATTCAGGAAGCCAAGGGATGTGATATCTTATGGAGAAAATTCACTTGAGTAGAGACATGGTAAAAGTCTCAGAAACTATTGGATACTTAAGAAGAGTTATAGTTTGAACTATCAGAGAATAGTTAAAACCTCTTGGAGAGTTTATATATCCATATAGTTAGCTATGTGGGGTGTTGTGATCTGAAATCACTATGAAAGAGACCAGTCATTGAAGAACACCACAAAGAATGGCAAGATCACTAAGAAGTTTTTTAGATGGTAGAAGATTCTTTAAATCAACAAATGTTGAAAATTGAAAGAAAATATAAGATTTTCTTTCTGTATGATAGTTACACATTTAATGTGTTATCTATGATGGGGATGAAATCCATAGTTTCTAGTTTAGAGAAACTACATTCTAGATCAGATCCAGATGATGCTACTTTGAATAAGTAGTTGGTTGGTCTCTTAAAGTACCTAGAAGACCAATTGTATTTTTATGCTTGTGGATAAGCATATGTTTGACTACCTTTCAGGTACAATAGAATAGGTTCTTTATTGTATTTTGATACATAGTATACCTATTACATATATTGGTATTACATATGCATATTGTGGTTAATACTACATAAGATAAATGTATTTTGCAGATAGTACTACCTGTTGAGGAGTAGTGTAGCTTGGGATGATACCTACTAGGGTGAAAGACTTGAAACCTACAATTATTAGGTTTTAATAGTCGATCTTTATGAAAAAACCCATGTGTTATGATAAAACACATTGAGATGATTTTTTACTTCATCGAAGTCATGGTCATGTAAAAATGAAATTTTAGTACATAGCTACTGATTAGAAGATTGCAAATTTGTGAACAAGTTGTTGTCTGGTACACTGATACTTTTGAGATAAGCTTGGTATGGGAGGAAATTCCTGGTAAAGTAGAGAATGTCTCCCTTGCTAAGAGGGAGTGTTGTTTGTACAGAATCAAGAGTCGTTCTCTGATACTTGTGTCGTATCAAGTTAGGGACTTTTGTGGTATCAAGTCGGGACATTGTAGTCCTATATATGTCCTCATGTATTGAGGTGGGATTCCTATACTATGATATTTTGTTGTATCAAGATTGAAGTCTTGTGTTATATCAAGATTTGTCTTGCGTTGTATAAATACTGTGGACTTGTGATGTTTCTAGTCAATGATTCTCATATACGATACCCTTTGAGAATGGATCTCCAATTACAAAGATGGACTTATGTTGTATCTAGTCATGTGGTTATACTATGTGATATATTTCTATCCATGGTCACAGAGTGCTATAAGTCTCCTTTAGGGCTTAACTACCCCTAGACTGAATCACTCTAGCATATGACTATATGGCCTAGGGTAATATATATGATCATCAATATGGAATAATTCTTCTGAGTACGATATGATAAGATGGATAAATAATTAATACACATATGGACCATACATTAATTAATTAATGATAATGACATAAAGTATAGAGAAAGAAAATTTGAATCGCCCATGCAAATGTCTTAGTGAACTCAAGTTATAAAGATTCAGTAAAATATGAATGCCTCAATCAGTTCCTCAATTAAAGCATTAGTTGAACTATTAATGAATGTAATCAGTTAAGTAAAGAAGAGTTCATTATTCATCAATCAACATGCATTAGTTAACTAAATATATCCATGCAAAATTTAATAATAGAAATTGTGCATGGATGACACTAAGAGTGAAGCACTTATGACAATTGATTTATCCTGTTAACTAAGTGATCAACAATCAGTGTAATATTGAGTTCAATTCTCATTTAGTTCAAGTCAATTAAAATTTAGTTGAGTCAATTAACATTCAGATCAAGTCAGTTCACTTTCAGTTCAAGTCAGTGAACATTCAGTTAAAGCTAATTGCGGAAAGGAAGGGAGTTAATGTTTGCATGGAGGGAGTTCTAGTTAGCTCCTCCTTGTGAATGCACTAGTGTTGATCTTAGAGGGTTTAACCGTGCCTCTAATTCTCTACCTTCTGCATGCTAGGGTTTTTGGCTTGTTATTAATATGCTAAGAATATGGCAAGTTCAATACAGTTGCATACAATTGTTTTTGTAGGGTTACATTGGATCTCTCTTCTCTATTGTTGTGGCGATATCTCTTATTGGGAAATCTGCTTATGTGTTGTAAAATATTCTCTGCAAATCTATCTATAATACTCAAATAATTGTTGGGTTTTTCATCCTCCGTGTTTGGAGGGTTTTCCTAGGGTATATCTTGTCTCTTATGGTTAATTGCTTTATGTGGTTGATATAAAGATTCATATGTGGCTGATTTATGAAATTCATAAGTGCTGAAATTGTTTAATAAAAGGTTTAAAATTAAAGTATCTCTAATGTTCCTCAAACATCAACAAAGTAGAGTTGGACTAGTATCATATGATATGGTCCTACCTCTTACACTTAAAATACATAATGTTTTTCAGGTATCATTATTGAAAGGGTATGGACACGACCCTAATCATATATTTGATTGGTATTTGATACAAGAAGAACCAAAGGGGAGAATTCATGTTCATCCAGTATACATTTCATAAAGAAGGGTCAAGAAAATTATAAATAGGGCACTAGGAAAAGTAAAGGTCCAATGGGCCTATTATAGTCCTGAAGAAGCTACCTGGGAATGGAAGAATCTATGCATGTTGAGTACCCATCTTTATTTCGATTCCATTGAATATTTTGAAATGTAAATAAATTTTGAAACATATGTTTTGGGCATTGAAAGACTGAGGACGATGTTAAATCTAAGGGGGAGGGGAATGTAATACCCCAGTTTTGGACCCTTGATGTAATGATGTAAAGTTTGATGATGAAATTTCTGAAAGGCTAAATAAACTATATTTTAATATTTTAATATAAAAATACAATTGGATGTGGCTAAGGAAAACACCATAGATAAAGGGAACTATGAATTCACCAGTGAGATGGAAAGGGGGCTATGGGAAGCTTAAGGGGAGATATAACATTACCTTATCCTTAACTTGACCATTAAAGTATTGTAATTATACTTTAATTTTATTATCTTTTTAAACCTTATAATATATCGTTAATGAAAAACAAAGGTTAAGTGGCATGATAACATAGAGTTTATTGATTTATGGATGTGATTATTTGGGAGAATAACACATGGATAATCATTGACATGAAAGTAAATCATGCATGCATAATGAGTTGGGGGCACTCTCACACAAAATTACTCACTTTATCATTCGTACAAAATTCTCTGTCTCTTTTACTTGCTCAAATATAGGAAAATATCCATTACAAATTGTCTTTGTCTCTCTCAATGGTACGGATGCGGGAGGCAACCTAGTATTTCTAATTTTATCAGCAAATCTTCTTTTCTGGGGAAAGGTGTAGTTTCAGAACTATAATTTGACCTTGTTTTTCTAGGAGTTAATAGACACGTTGATTCCATGCTAGTAGCTAGTAAATTTATGATTGTGCATGAATCTTCCTCAAAGATAATTCTGGGAATTGTGTGACAGTGTCTACCTAATGTAAGGTAGTCCACTATTTTGCTCTAGAATAGATTAAGGTTGCCACTAAAATTACAATTGTGCATGAATATTCCTTAGAGATAATTCTAGGCATTGTGTGACAATGGATTCCTAGTGTAAGGTATCTCCTTGTTTTGCTCTACACTAGATACCAAGGTTGCCAATAAAATTACATTGTGCATGAATCTTCCTTAAAGATAATTCAAGTCATTATGTGACAGTGGCTTCCTAGTGAAAGGTACTTCACTATTTTTCTCTTGAATAGATATTGAGGTTGACAATAAAATTATAATTGTGCGTGAATATTCATCAGAGATAATTTTGGGCATTATGTGATAGTGCCTGCCTAGTGTAAGGTAGTTCACTGATTTTCTCTGGAATAGATACTGAGGCTGCCGGTAAACTTACCAACCATGTAAGAACCTTCATTGGAGATCATTCTGGGAATTGTGTGGCAATGGTTTCCTAGTGTAAGGTAGTTCATTGTTCTTTTTTGGAATATATACTAAAGAAAGGACTTCACAGTTTGGATTGGAATTGGTTAAAGACAATTTCTTGGAATTGAAAGAAAAACCATGTTATTGTTGTGAAAATTGGGTGAGGGCCAAGCTATTATCCTAATGGGGATTACTCTATGCACATGTATATTCTTTGTTTTATCAACCTTGAGATTTATACTGGTGAATTCAAAGTTCTATCTAGGGGGTGTAACCTTGAAGAGAGATTCGTGAACAAAGTCACCTACAGTTGGGTGGAGCATGCCTCACATGTAAGCAATATCCCAAGTCATCATTTGTATAGATAAGTAATTGATGCTCTATTTTATGAATTTATGTGAATCTAAAAGGATGAAATGTGTCTTGTAGGATTTGATATATTGTTATTTGATTTTAGAATGAAGTTTGTAAATGAAGGGTTAAACTCGGTTTGTGTTGGGTGTGAAATGTTATTGGTGCAATTCTGGTTTGAATACTAGGTGCCTATTTATGGTCTATAACATAATGAGTTGTTTTTGGTTGCACAATTAGTAAGTGTAATGAATTGACAGGT
>LPNX010968214.1:361817-377257 GCA_001517045.1 Pseudotsuga menziesii | reverse complement strand
AGATTTGCTTGTGTCTCACCATTGGTAATACTCGGTCACTGATTTTTTTAATCTATTTATTAAATTCGTACTACTTTTCCACGTTTGTCAATTCCAAAATTTTTGTTTACAAGATTAATTGTTTTCTGCATCTGAATTTAGAGTGATTTCTGTCTCAAGCTGGTGTAACATTAAGAAGAGTCTTTCTTTATGTGATTCCATGGAACAATTAAGATCGAGTTCTTAGTTGGGTAGATAAATTTTAAACAAATTTCATTTTCCAGGAAAGATTAGTACAGAGTTGTGAATATGCTTCGGGACGATTTGAACCCAATACACCTCGTATGTTGTCACACTTCGTATTCCACGGCAGCAAGTAATTTTTTTTTTTTTTAAATTCCACCCACCGTCGATACAGCGACGGCAAAGCAAATATTTTTTTTAATAAAATTACACCCACCGTCGATATAGCGACGGAACAGCGTGGGTACAGCGACGGAATTGCGTCGATACAGCGACGACATTTCGTCGATACAGCGACGGCATTTCGTCGATACAGCGACGGAACAACGTGGGTATAGCAACGGCATTGCGTCGATACAGCGACGGCATTGCGTCGATACAGCGACGGAACGACGTGGGTAAATTACTTCCATTTTTTTAAAAACCTTGTACAGAGCGTGGCTATAGCGACGGGAAGGGGTCGTCGCTCTTGCGACGCAAATTAGGGGTCGTCGCTATTGCGACGAAATGACTGCCACGGGAAAAAAAACGCTTTTCCGTGGCAATATCCACGCTTTTCCGTGGATATTGCCACATTTTTCCGTGGCAAAATTGATCACTTGTACTAGTGTGTTATATCCTGCTTTGTGGGCATATCGAATCGTGGTTAAGTCTGCCACTGGTTTTTCTCCATATATGCTTGTACATGGAGTGGAGTCGATATTTCTGGTTGAATGCGAGATTCCTTCGTTGAAGCTAGTTGTGGAACTCTTACTAGACACTTCACCTTTGGAGGAGCATTTGGTTCACCTTGAGCAACTTGATGAGCAGCGTCGGGATGCCTTGGTGGCTCTAGAGGTTAATAAACGTCGCGTTAAGGTCCAATACGATAATTCTGTCCGTCCAAGAGTGTTTAGTGAAGGAGACTTGGTCCTTTTGTGGGATCAACCGAAAGAACCCTTGGGGGCAGGGAAATTTAATCCTATGTGGTGTGGTCCTTACGTGGTCAAACGTGTGCTAGAGAAGGGTGCATATGAGTTAGTGGATTAGGAAGGAACAGCTTTGGTGGAGCCTAGAAATGGGCTCTATCTCAAAAAATACTATGCATGATCTTTAGCCAAGGCTGCTTGTTGTATATTATTGTACAGCTTTGCATAGTTAGG
The DNA here is from genome assembly GCA_001517045.1 of Pseudotsuga menziesii. Classification (NCBI taxonomy): domain Eukaryota; kingdom Viridiplantae; phylum Streptophyta; class Pinopsida; order Pinales; family Pinaceae; genus Pseudotsuga; species Pseudotsuga menziesii. Next base: position 375,893 of record LPNX010968214.1, on the reverse strand, counting down.
TCTTTTTCTTATCGTGATCGGGTTTGTGATAAGTTTCCATTTCTTTTGGCATATGTCAATGGAATCTTCCACCTACATAGGACTCACGGATGGTGCAAGCCGTCACACTCAACACTCAGCCTCTGCTGCTTGGGTGATTTATACTCCTATGGGTCAGGTACTGTCTTCAGGAGGTGTATGTCTATGGCCATTTTCCAACAATGTTGCTGAATATAGTGCCATTATTGAGCTTCTATAGGATGCCATCCTACATGGCGTTCTATCTCTTGAGGTACGTCTTGATTTAGAGTTAGTAGTGTCACAGCTCAATGGTTTGTACCATGTTAGAGATCCGACGTTATTTAGAAGGTTCTTACATGTGAGATTGTTAGAACGATAATTTGACAATATAACATATATGCACATTCCAAGAAATAATAATCAAGTTGCTGACTCATATGCTAACTACGTGTTAGATTGGCATTTGTTTCATTCATAATAAATTAATTACAAACACAATGTTTACACATGTAAATAAATAAATCGATCACCATAAAACGTTTTTATATATACATCAAAAATGTGGTAATACATAGTGTCATATACAAAATTGGGGCTTTTAAATCCACCATCATATAATACACGAACGTACAAAATGTATACACTCCCAGGTGTCTAATCCTGTGGAGGAGGAGGAGGGTTGTGATCATGGAACGTCACTACGGCTCTAGCTAGCCATCGAAATAAACGCACCCATGCACGTGGTACACCCACCACCTGCCACTGCATGGCCTCAGGCAAGTCCTCGACTTGCACCATGGGAACTCTATGAGTTAGTCTCACAAAGTTGGTATGAATGCTCTGGAGCATTCGCTCCGCATCCACACCCATGATGTCATCTCCTCTTCCCCTCCGTCTATGACGAGGGAAGCCCTTTGGCCACCGTGGTCCCACATCTGCACATAAATGGTAGATGTCACTATGTGTTGTCGCGCAAAAACATGTCTTTTTTATTCCACATAATCAAGAAAATACAAAAAAATTAAATAACTCAAAAAATTTAAAAAGAGTGAGGGTCGAGATTCGTTACCTATATCACCATATGCCGATCCTGGTGGCAATGGCATGTCTGGATCCCCCCCGAAAATCTATCCCTGCATAGGGGTAGTCATCAATGGCAACAATCTGTCGTCACCACCATGAAAATAATTCAGCTGGATATGGGTTGGCCACCCTACCACCCCCCAGTCTGCGCATAGCATCTGCCCAACGCCGTTGGGCTGGATCTCGAACCCCGTGGAGAGGAACGTCCACTCTAGGGCTCAATCTTGGAACACGCTCGAAGAAAAACGTGCTCAAGACACTGCTGAACCCGAAGTTCCGCACCCTGCCTGCCTTACACTCATTGAGCTGGTGTTTCATGTTGCTCAGTAGTGTAGTACTCCAGTCATAGATTGTGGGTCTCATGCACTCCACTGCATAGAACATCATAGGCCGAGAGGCCTGGTGGAGTGATGCTAAGCCTGCTATCCTGCCTAGCGTCAGTAATATGGCCTTTAGGCCGAACACCTGTATAGCATTGGTAGGGACTTGACTCCCCACCTTCTCAGTGTCTGGAAAACAGTACACGACAATTTACTCGTCGATAGTCAGGCCACCTCCTGGCCCACCACGGGAACGAAGGTTCACCACCTCCCCTCGTCTAGAAAGCCCTGTGATAAAGTATATGTCCTCCACCTCTATGGTGAGGGACATCACATCAATATGAAAGGAATCCGAGTCTGGATCCCAATAGTCTACCAACATCTGTAGCAGTCTTGGTTTGGCCCTCAAACCACCAAGACACCAAAACTTGTAGAGTCCGCAGGCATGAAGAGCTTGTTGAGCCATTAAGTCGGCCCTTACTGCTTCCTCTACTTCACCATGCTCGCGCTCTCTCCACTCTAGCACCATCCTGCAAAAGAAATTGCAAAATTATCCATTAGTTTATTGAAAAATCACATGCGCGGCCTTATACGCGGGTTTGAGGCCCTTTTCCACGTATATCCAGCCCTATACGCGAAAAAATCCTCGATATCCGCGTGGGCCGCAGCGCATATCTTGGGATGGCCTAAAAAACTCATTTGACCATCAAAATATATAAAAATTATATCAAAATGCAAGAGGAGAGCATGAGTAAATACCTGGAAGAAACGGTTGTGAATTCCGCCGGCTGGATCTCTTGGAATTTGCAGTTGAAAATCAGAGCTCAAATGGGTAAAAGTTTCAAATTATTTATATTTTTTACTATTTATAGAAAAAATTTCAAATATTTGAAAATTTTTACCCCCTTTCCTATAGTTTCAACATTTTCTAACCATTTTGGACCGTTTTTGACATAATTTGTGATGTAGAAGACCTTTTTCAGTGTCGTTTCAACCATTGGATTGACCCGTTCGTGCTGATCTCAGGTATCATGTCTAAACTGGCATATAGGTTAGGTTTCACCACTGTTTGCATTTTGCATGACCTTATGACCATATCACCATGACCTTAGGTACGAACCCACTCTATTGTGTCACGGAACCTTCTTGCTACTTTAGAAGTGGCATGATATGAGTGGTAGAGCTTCACCTTACATGGGTACCCTAGTTAGCACCTAATTTTCATTTGGTGCCCATGCTTACGTTTTCTCCTTTAGGGTGTGGGAGTCCATTGTATAGTACTGCCATGACATTTTGCAAGAGCCTCATACTCCTCTTGATCTTATGCTGGCCTATTTCCCTCAGGACTCCCTTATGTCAAGTTGTGAATGCATTATCATGAGCTTTGCCTGCCTTATTGAGCTTTATGCCGGCTCTCCTGACATTGCATTTCAGCCATATAGCCTGATCTTTTCTCATGTCTAGCCATGCAGAGCCATTTTTTATATCCTTCGCAGCTTGATTTCCGTTTTACCGGGAGGGGATTTTCCCTCGAGTGTCAATATCCTACACATGTATCCTTGCATTGAGCATAGGTATGTTCCACTGCTTGGAACTAGTTTGTTTTCCCTTATGACACTTGTCTCCTCCTAGTTTGTAACTATAAAGCTAGTTTATTCTTTTTTCAAGCTTTTCAAATAACTGAAAAAGTCCAAAAAAATAAAAAAAAATAAAAAGCCGGACAAGGAAAGATGTTATCTTTGGCAGCTGTCGATTCATGTCGCCCTCAAATAGAGCACTGTATATCACATCCATTGGTTGGGTTATAGTTTGACTTTAGGAGCTGTACTCGTTTATCTGAGTTTATCTCCACCGACTGGTTAAGCTTCCAGTCCCTATGGAGCCTCTGTTGATGCCTCCAGTGTCACAGAGATGTCCCAGTTTGTATATTGAGTCTATGCTGCCTTCATTCAGTCACCATACGCCATTATTCTCTTGTTCGAAGGAAGTTGAAACCTGAGTCGGCCATTCCTCAGTTATCTTGAATTTGCATGTCGGCCATTCCCGATACAGTTACTGGTTCGTGCACCTTATGATCGAGTCCTTCCACATTATACAGCTTTGCTGAGTACCTCGTGTTGGATGATGGGGGATGCCTTAATGCCCTCCTTCCAGCGGATTTCATCCCATCGACTTCAGATCATTTATTCTGAGATTGAAATCTAGAGTCATTTTGAGTGCCTTGAGACTTGCAGTCATCAGTGGCAGGTTCTCTTGCAATCGACAGTTTTTGGGAATACATCAATGTCCCCTAATCGATGGATCCTCTCAAGTGTTCGACCTCAACACATTTATTCACACTTGTTATTTTGCACTCTAGTACCTTGATTCCCATTTTCATTATTGGTGGGTGATCTCGCGTCTGTTAATGGTATACATCAATGACCGGTAATCAGATGATGGACTACTATGTTCGACCTCGACACCTCTATTCACATAGTAGGACATGTACTTGTAGCGGTTTGTGTAGAATACTTTCCAGATTGGTGGCATCTCTTATATGCTACCTCCTTGATCGTGCAAGTGTTCATGAGATTTCAGCTCTCGTCACTTGATTCCAGTATATGTCAGACATTTCCAGCCACTATGGAGATCTTGATCTATTATATATCTTCAGACATTATGGAGATCATGGTCCTTTGTATATCTTCATCATGGAGATTCTTATCTATGTATATTGTATGTGGTGATGACCACATATGTGATATCATGTATTATGCCTATTCATGGCCATTGTACTCTTATGTATCCGGGACTGCTATATGTACTTGCAGTTATATGCAGAGTTGTATTATTGTACTATGCTGATTGGGTGGCTGGTCTTCCATTTGGGATCCTTCATCACTCCACTTCTGGGATGGACTTATAATGTATTTCGGCCATCGTATGACCCCTCTGACCTCACACATTAGGGGGCATCTGTTATAGCGGATTTCACCACTCTAGGTGATTCACACTTTATATGGCCTTCCCCTGTCCCACTGCAGACTCCTTAGACCCCATGGACCATTTTTTGTCCTTTGATGTTTCCTTGATCATCCCTAAAAACACATGAAAAATGATACACATGGCTTTTTAACCTATAAGTCCGTATATACGCAGGTTTGACCACTAAAACCGCGTACATCAGGATGTGTGCATAATCCAAATCCTTTCAGAGTTTTCCTTGACATGGATCCGACTCATTTGACTCCTGGCCTTCCCTATGCCTTGAGATCGCTCGGATTCGACCTTTCATTACCCCTTTGAAAAGCTATATAAGGAACCCCTTGGTACATTGCAGGCATAAGAGAGAATTGAGAGAAAAGAAACTATAGTCCATTGTTGCTGGAACTTATGCTTGAGTCTGCATCCCTTTGTCCCTTAGAGCACTTTTGTGTTCTTCCCAAGCTTGCCTTTTGCTTGTGAGCTTGGTATCGAGAGATGGAGGATTGAAGTGGTGGAGGCCCAAGTGGGGGATTCAGTTTCTCTGGTTCGCAGACATGCCGTCAGAGGTTGTATCTTGTAATCTCTGATTTATATTAATAGAAATATCTTTTCCTGTCCAATAATGTGTGTTTGAATGAATATTTTATCCATGGGATTATGTCAAATGCTTTTACATTATTGATTATATATGCTAGAATAGATCTAACACCATGATATATAGAATGCTTGTATTATTTACTTGTTGTCGAGGAAGTAATCTATCAATTCAAGATGAATATTGGAAAGCTCAACAGGGATCTACTTCAACCGTCTGGAATAAGGTACGAGGTCTGATCCTTTAGTGTTAGACATTTTATTTCTATTGCATATTGGAAAGGATTGATTTCTGGAGTCAAGCTGTCTGTTGTGGTACCCTAAGCCATAGGAATTTCTCTCTGTAACAAGTGTCCACGACCTCCGCACACCAAAGTTTCACTACTCAAGTTGCATTTTTAAAATACCTTTCTCACAGATAAGCATCTTAATAGATAATTGCAGAGAGAGCAAGAACATACCTCATGACCCGTTGAAGAACTCTTTTTCTGCTTCGATGTATGCCTTATTGGTATCGACTTCAAACTCAGTGATGTATCCTTCTAGAATACTATCCAACCATACTTCGACAACTCATGATGCTTTTTTATCTGTTTCTTGTAGCTCATGGATCAGTCCAGGGTTCCAGGATGTCGTCTCTCCTCCTTGATGGTTATTCTTCTTATAAGTGAACCGCGCTAGCCATTCGTAGAGTATGACCGAAAATTCACAAAAGAACCATTCATAGGGACCATCGTAGATATTTATGTTCAGCCACTTGGTTGTTGACAACTTCGGATTTTGATTCTCTATTTCAGCGAAATCTCGCAGCTTTAGGTCAAACCAATCTTCAATCTCCGATTTTGTTGGATGCCACAACATATCCTCCCTTGAGTTGCAATAAGGTCCTGGCAACGGAACCATTTGTTGGCGTGACCCACCAACACAGCCTCGTTGACAGGGGTTCCTACTCTGTCGACGCCCAACCGGCGTGATCTTCATGAGCACCAGCCCAGACAGGTTTGACCTCGCCCTGCAACACCCGCAGATCGGATGAAGTCTCACCCGATATGTCAGGGAGAGCTATTGGAACCAAGTTTTCGACAGTAATACGGGAGGGCATGGCATCAATGACTGAACTTCATAATCAACAGATACTCCAGAGACATTTTTATCAGAATCGCATCATTCATCACAGATCTATTGGCATAACTAGTAGATCAGATTACTTCATTCAACGTAGCAGTAACATTCATTCATAAAATAGATACAGTAAACATCCATCATTGTCGTTGTAGAGCATAAAGACAGAAAATAAATAAGAAACAAGATCACTTTAAGGCAACATCCGTCAGGTCATATTACTTCTGTGTAATAGATTCACATCATACAGTACTTCTCCATAGCAGGATACTGAAAAACTGGTCAACACAAACAGAGCCAAAAAAACGCTCATGATAGATGCAGATGCTAAAAGATCTCAATACCCAAAATATAAGTTATCCCCAAAGTTGTTCCTTACCATTGCAACTCTAACTCTATATATAGGCTTGCGCCTTTACATCCAAGGTCCACTTATAACTAATTTCTAACAAACTAGTGACCTATATCCACAAAATTTGGTCAATAAGTACAAAATTGCATAAAGAATTCCAAAAACAATTATTCTTCCACCTATCATGCTATTGTGGTCCTTCGCAGTGGCGTGCGAGCTTGCGCAACCTTCGCGGTGCTGCGCAACTCACTTACCCAATCCTCTGCCAACAATGAGGATAAGGAAAGAATGATAATAGTTCTGGGTGACTGAGGAATATAAAATGGGCATGAATTTTTGGTGATTTATTGCCCCATAAGCAAGAATATGGGTTCCCCATACTGCATGTTTGCTCAGGCACGAAATCGACTACCATGCCTCTCCCTGCCCAAGGCATTGATTGCCTCAACCAACTTCTAGAAGAATTGAATGATTGAGTGCATGGGACAAAAGGGTAGCTGAGAGTTTATGGGTTCTCTCACTGACATTTGGCTTAACCCTATTGGCTGAAGGGTTTAAATAACTTCCCTCCCTATTCCTTGTGAAATCATGCCCTCGTCTCTTGTTGTGTTGCATAACTAGTTGTGGGTATTTTATTAACTTGTATATTTACATGATATCTCAAAATATACTATATCTGGATAGCACGAGAACCACCGGCATCGATTTTTAATCGTCGATACATAAAACACCAAATCGATGGCAAGGCCTTGGCCTTGAGCTCCTCACCATGACTTAATAACAATATTTACATCATGTACAATTTTAATACCATGGGGTCAAAATCGAGGTATTACATTTTGTTATTTCTTTTTGTATCTTAAAGATTTACATCTCTAACTTTTTTTTCTTTCTTTTTTTAATGTAATTGAGTGCCAAGGTTTATAAAGGTTTTGATAATATTAATTACTTAACATTGAAGTTGTTTTTTTATAATTTTATTTCACCTTTTTATTAAAAAATATTATTTATATTTTATTATGTAATGAAATTCATATTTTTTCAAGTGTTTAAAAGACAATACAAATTAAAAATAATTATAATGTATACTATTATACTTATAAAGTTATCTTGATGCGGGAGGTTTCGTTTGAAAGAGCAGAGAGGCGAAAGGCATCACAGTGAGCAACAGTTGTAGGTTTTGATTTTTTACGGGCTTTCTACCAGGGGTTGAAGCCTGGAACTCCATTAGGGGGACAGGTCCTGGGATGAATGAGCAAGCAAATGGGGGGGGAATCCCAATACCCTCAGCTCGGACATGGAAATTGAGAAAGTAAAGGAACAATTGCAAGTAAATGATCTCCATTCAGGGATGGGTGGAGAAGGAACCAGCGGAACCAATAAAGAAGCTAATGCAAAGACAGAGAACATAAAGTCAGGGCAATGCATCCCAAAATAAAAAATAGTGTCGAAGTTGCAGATTAATTCAGAAAGGGTAAGGGAAGACATACAATATATGAAGGAGCATGCACTTATAGGAAAATTTGTTGGGATCTGGCCCACAGATAAAACTCTAGTGTGGTGGATAAACACGACATGGAAACAGCAAGGACATTATGATCTACAACTAGGAGCCAAATGCTTCTTCATGATTATCTTCTTTAATGAAGAAGATAGAACCAAAATATTTGAGAATGGACCTTACTTTTTCTACTCCGCAGGCCTCTTCCTAACACCATGAAAGAATGGTTCAATCGGAATAAGGAAAATTTGACGATCGCCCCGGTATGGATCAGAATGTATTCATTGCCAACGGAATACTGGAAGGAGGAAATATTAATAGATATTGGACATGCACTGGGAACTTTGTAAAAGTCTCAAAGCAAATAGACAGAGGAGGTATACATCCGATTCCCGTATATGTATTTACCTTGACATATCTCAGGACCTCCCAGAGGGCATTGAATTATCATGGGATGATGAAGACTGGTTTCAAGCAATTGATTATGAGCAGATACCCTTCAGATGTAGAAGATGCCATGAACATGGGCACCTGTTTAGAGTCTGTCCACAAAATAAAAAACCTGGAGGAAAGAAAGATCAAGAAAGTCAAGATGCAGAAGGATTTACCAAAGTCCCTAACAAGAAAAGATAAACCAAGAATTCCACAGGACCAGAGATCCACAAAATAGTTCAAACACAAAAATTTTGAAGCCCTCTAGTAAGCAAATATTAGTAATAATCAGCAAGAAGACCAAGTTAAAGATAAACAAGGTCCACTGAAAGAACCGAACCTGAAGATACAGGCATAGGAGGAGACTCAAGAGATTAACAAGAATGATAATATGGTTCTTGAAACAGATGGAGAAGAAATGGAGATTGGAGATCTTGATCTGGATGGATTGGAAGCGGCATGTTCTGAAAAGATACTAGATCATATTCCATCACAAAAAGTCTCTTTGCTGGAAAAGGCGATAATCAAGGCAAAGGCTATGAAGTTTCTCAAAGTAGTGGAAAAATCCCTTAAGGACCTAGATGGTAAAAAGAAAGGGAAAAAGGAAAAAAGAGTAAGGCATAGCAATGTGCAAAGAATCCAACTCATTGGGGCTAAACTTGTAGCTTCTAGATAGTATCCGACCATAGATGCGGCCCTCTCTCCCGCAACCAAATAGTTTCCAATGTGGATTACATCTTGGAATATAATAGGTTGTAACAGTACCTTGAAGATTCGTCTTCTAAGAAGAAGGATAGAAATGGAAAAAATGCGCATCATCTTTTTACAAGAAACTAAATGCTCGAAAGCTGAATTAAAAATTATAGGGGGCAAAGTATGGAGGGGCAGTGAAGCTATTGTGGTGGACGCGAAAGGGGCGGCAGGAGGTATAGGGATCTTGTGGAACCCATGAGAGGTTTCCCTCTATGACTTTTTTGCAACTCAGTTGTCTCTCTCGAAAGCTTTCCAAATCTTAGGCACATGCACCAAGGCATTCATGACTAATGTTTACGTCCCTCCTTAGGTAGAACAAAAAAGGGAATTGCTGGAGTCGTTAGCAATGCTCAAAAGTTTGTCGAGGGGAAAACCTTGGATTTTGGGAGGAGACTTCAACTTGGTCAGGAATCTTGACGAAAAGAAAAGTGGGATACGACAGTTAAATCCCAATAGTGAATATTTTAATGAAGTTATTGATAACCTAGAAGTGGTCGATGCCAGAATGACTAATGGTACCTTTACTTGGAACAATAAAAGAACTGGAGACAGAGGAATAGCCTATTGGCTAGACCGATTTTTTGTCTTGGAATCCATCATAATGGCTGGAGGCGAGTTGAGGGTTCTATTACTTCCATCAGCCAGCTCTGATCATTGGCCTGTAAGACGAAGACCCTTCTGTTTTGATAAATTATGGGTCCTCCAGGCTGTCTTCCCGGAGAAAATTAAAGAATGGTGGACGAAAATGCCAACCATCAAAGGAACGCAGATGTACCAGTTTCATCAAAAAATCAAAAAAATCCAATATCAAGAAATGGAATAAGGACACCTTCAGTAACATTTTTCAAGCTAAGAAGGAGTTGGATAGCAAAATCAAGGAGGTTCAAATTAAAGGTATGCAGAGTGGTTTCTCAAATGAGATTCGAGCTCAAGAAAAATTGTTGATTCAAGAATTTAGCCTAAGGGAACAACAGGAGGAGCTATTCTGGAATCAGAATTAAAGAGTTAAGTTGCTCCAAGAAGGTGAACGTAACACTAGTTTCTTTCACAAATCTTTCATCCAACATCGTCAAGGAAATCGCATGGCAAGAATGAAAATAGAGGAAGGAAACATCGTCGAGACTCAGGAGGATCTAGAACTCACATTGAATTCCTTCTTTTCCATGCTCCTTGAGGAACCAGACTAGGACAAAGAAGCCGCTCAGGGAGAGGTGCTACAGCACATTCCAAAAGTTATCACGGAAGAGCATAACTTCATGCTTATGAAACCTATAGAGTTGGAGGAAGTGGAAGTTGTTGTCAAACAAATGACAAATGGCAAACCCCCAGGACCTAATGGATTCACTACCAAATTATTCCATGCATGTTGGTACTAGATTAAAGAGGAAGTATGGGCTCTGGTGGAGGAATCGAGGAATACTGGTAATATTTTGAAAGCTCTAAATGCCACCTTCATGGAACTTATTCCCAAATAAAATGGAACAGAAGACTGTGGTAAGATCAAACCAATTTCCCTATGTAACATCATTTATAAAATTATCTCTAAGGTTATAGCCAATAGGCTTCGACCCTTGCTTCCCTTCGTCATTTCGCCAGAACAAGAGGGATTCGTTGAAGGACGACATATTCTGGATGGAATAATCTTAGTCCATGAAACCATTCACTCAGTCAAAACCAGGAAAATCCCAGGTATGCTTCTGAAATTGGATTTATCAAAAGCTTATGATAATTGAACTGGAATTTCTTAGTAGGTGTTCTCCGAGATTTTGGGTTCTCATACCAATGGACTGGTTGGGTTATGAAATTAGTTTCATCGGCCTTCTTCTCCATTCTAGTTAATGGGACTCCTTCCCTGCCCTTTCAAGTTTCCAGAGGAATTAGACAGGGCGACTCGTTGTGCCCCTTCTTGTTCATTATTGCAGCGGAGGGACTAGGAAGAATGCTGAAGAATTTACGAAATGAAAATAAGCTTAGAGGGATCTCCCTAAATGAAGACCCGGAACCACAAAATCATCAACAATTTTTGGATGACACGATGCTCATTGGACCTTCTACTGTTCAAGAGGCTCACGGCATAAAAGAAGGGTTGGATACCTTCCTAGAAGCCATTGGACTCGAAATCAATAAGGACAAGCCCCAAGTATACTTCTTCAATACTCTGAATATCACCAAAAGGAATATCTCATGATCTTGGAATTCTCGGAAGGAGGGCTTCCCTCCAAGTACTTAGGCGCATCGTTAGCTGAATCAACTATTAGGAAAATCTCGTGGAAGGACCTTTTGGACAATATCAAGCAGAAGCTCAGTAATTGGAATTTTAGAGACCTTAACTTCCCCAGCTGCCTTATACTGGTAAAATGTGTCCTTTAAGCTATGCCACTCTATCTCTTCTCTGTCCTAGCTGCACAAAAATATGTGATAAAACAGATACAGAATATCCAAAGGAACTTTCTGTGGGGAGGTAATGATGGACACAGAAAGTGGCCTTTGGTGGACTGGAAAACAATATGCAAACCCAAAGATGTTGGGGGTATAGGATTGCGAGATCCACTAGATATAAATAAAGCAATGGGAGCCAAAATATGGCGGAAATGGATAACCCACGAGAACAAACCATGGTCTAAACTTTGGCACATGAAATATGCACCCCAGTGGCCAAAACAGTTGCTAATCAGATTTGGTGAAAATATCATGGGTTCCCGCATCTGGAAATCAGCTTAGGAAAATTGAAGCCTCATTCAAAGACACAGCTTCTAGGAGGTAAGAGATGGTAGAACGATGTTGTTTTCTAAAGACTCTTGGAACCAGGAGCCGTGTATATAAATTCAAGAGGATATATCGACACTCATCCATTCTCTTGAGAACAGTCAAATGAAAAAGGTGGCAGAATTCTGGGATCTCGAGTCCCCTGACAAACTCTTTCGGACATGGAAAACGAAAGCATGGTGGTAAGATCTTGCACCAGCCGAGCTTAGAAGGTGGTTAATGGGAAACCCTACAATTCAATTCTCACATGTTAACAGAACAGGTAACAAGATGGTGGATGTTCTGGCCAATGAAGGGGTGGGAAATCTTATTTCCTTTCATGCAAAAGGAATTAACAACAACACGGATGGCACGATTTGGAAACATTGCGAAGAATTGGATGAGGATGATATGAAGAGTTGGCGGAGGAATATGGATGGAGAGAAACCAAGACAGTTGTCGGCTCTCTCATGCTCGATGGAGGACAGATGTAATCACATCCTCACATCATCTCTACCACATGGCACATCCCTCCACATGCGTGTCTCCAACGTCATGGTTAGGATGTCTTCAGTTAGCCACATGATTTGGACCGCTATCGATCCTCTCCCCAATACCGTTTCAGGCGGGAATGATGAAGAAGACATGCACATACCACTTGGCATTAATATCATGCATGTCGATGATAAGGCCAGGATAAGTGGGCAACGCATGAAGAATACGAAAACCACAGGTGGTGAGAGGGCCTGATCCAGAGACAGGCCATCATTTATAAGAAGGCCTTTGGTAGTGATGGCCAAGTACAGAGAGGTGTGTAAGAATTTCCCCTTTGGTCATACCGGTGGGGTGAAATTGAGATTCTGCTCCTGGACTACCAAAAGCATAGAATCCCATACAAGATGGTCATTGATGGGGGATAGGACAACTAATCTCTCGCACGGTAAGAAAAAAATGGCAATGGTAACCTGTAACACCCCGTTTTGACATTTCTACCTGAACTACTATTATATGTTGTATTTGTTGATTGTGAGACCTCGTCGGTTTGACGACACTGTAGACATATGGTTCTATTATTTTGCCGATATATATATGTGTGTGTGTGATGATAGTATTATGGTCGGTAGTCATGTTTAGATATGTATCATGTGTTAATTATGTCAAATATATGGAAATTACTGAATGATGGGTACGTGGATACCGTTACAGATATATGTTGAAATAATGAATGTTATGCCAGGTGCATGGCGAATGAATGAGTTTATTGTTGTCATGTTATGATGAGATATATGTGTACATATCGAGGATTATGCACGATATCCTATACTGTATGTCGAGGACTAACTTACAGGTTGAAACGGCTAAGTGATAGCTGGATCCTACGAGGTGGAAGGACCTCGGGGACATGGACTTCTAAATATAAAATGGTATGCGAATGATGCATTATTTACTTTCATATGGTTATTATGTTGTTTATTATGATGTATGTTATGACATGGGTGGGGTAGAGTTCCAGGAAACTCAACCACCCAGATCGGTTATACGATGACAGACTGAGTACAAGTGCAACGCTGTTGTTATGTCGAGTAGACATAGTCCCTTGTTCCATTAGGGGGGTGGAGGATTTACCCACCGTTTATCCCTGAAACCCAGAGTCATGGGAGGGATGTGCTACAGCGTGCTCCCCAAGGTGTGTGATGATGACTGGTGGTTTCCTGCTGGGGAAGCTTGGTCGATGTGGTCGACACTTCCGCTTACGGGTTCTAGCTGGAACCGGTCATGGATTGACATTCCAAGGTAGTCCAGCAGAGGACAGGATAGGATGTGGAAGTTAGTAATGATGTAGGTAGATAGATGTAGCGTGAAGTAGGGGTGAAAACAAGATCTAACTGTAGGTGTGTAAAACCCTTGATTAGTATGTGTCGTAAATCAGTGATGTATGAATTGTCGTAACATGGATTTCAGTAAGCTAATGGATCATAACTTGTAAACTATGCTAAAACATGTGTCGGTAAATAATAAAGTTCCTTGATTATGATTGATGTATGTGAATTATTACTTTTAGTGTACTTACGTGAGGAATGTAAGCAGTAGCTATGCTTACATAACTCGCCTACATATTATGAATTACATGAAATGTTGTTGAGTAATAATGTCAATTAGTGTCGCTAAATATTAATTACTGTCGTTAGTAATTAACTATTGGTGAT
>LPNX010968214.1:339219-351298 GCA_001517045.1 Pseudotsuga menziesii | reverse complement strand
AGGACTTAAATGGTAGATGGAAGGGGGTTGGATAAATTTATGATGAAGATAGGGGTAGTAATGGGGGAGGTTGGCAAACATGGGGATAAAAGGGAGAAAGCAGGGAGGAGAATGGAATCATTTTTCTTACCTTAGTTTTTTGAGAAGTTTTGGGAGAAGAGAGCTGCAAGGAAGGGGTTTTGTTGGAGATTGTTCTTTTGAGGGGATACAACAGTAGGGCTTGTACTCGGTTTGGGCTCGGGGGTCCAAAGGGGTACCTTTGGAGCTGGGTGGTCGGCGAGACCTCGCCAGTTGGCAGGGTGGCAAGACTGGTTTGGGCTGGTTGAGTTTCAGAACTTGGGAAGGACTTTAGGCTGCAGGGAAAAGCAAGGAAAAAAAAAAACGGCAAGCAAGGACAGCAACAAAGGTGGACCTACTAGCTACCTACAGGTATTTTCCAGCAGTATTATGGCCAACTCTGTTTATTAAATTTTAAAAGTTTATATGGCAAATTCTGTTTATTAATTTTTCAAAGATTATATGCTGGATCATCCTTGCTACCTGCATAGTTAAACAGTAAATTGTTAGAAGTAGATAAAACAGAATCATAGATTTTCAACTATATATATATAGTGAATTTAATTTTTTGACTGTAAATAAAAAAACTAAAGGAGACCCAGTAGGGGGCTCTACATAACCGGGCTCTGGATCTGTAAGGATGGTGCTCGAAAGGGTGTTAAGTGGAAGCATCGGTCATAAAGGATGAGGGTAGGCTACATCACCCAGTTGAGGGGAAGAGCTATAAATTTATCCCGAGAGGATGGCTAGATCATCATTCTCGAACTCAATCTTGGTTGTCTTTATTTGCAGGCCATTGGAAAGTATATGCTTTGTGTTTTTATAGGATCTGGGAATTATCTGCTTTGTGAGAGGATGGCTCAGCAGTGGTGTGTTCGTCGTCGTCAAGGGGTGAGGGGAAGAACAGAGGGAGGTAACATACCTCAGGCTAGTTCGTCTTCTAACACTCTGTTCACAGATGATAATCCGACCCCTCTGGCATTCAATTGGTGGGCTCAATACATGGTTGAGACCCTGGCCATGGTGGAAGCTCAGATTGTTGTCAAGGAAAGCAAACTTCTGCGAGAATATGAAAATCACCAAGGGCGACCCCTGGAGGCCAACCCATTCTGGGTAGTCAAAATTCTTCTTGCACAAGATTTGCAGGCGAAGGCACAATTGGCGCATGACATCCAAGAAGCGTTGATTCTGATCAGGCAAGGGCAGAAGGAGAGTGCCACAGGTTTCAGACTGCTAGACCTGATTGTTGGTGAAATGCAGGAGCGTCCATAGGAGCAAGTCAAGGAGGACCAACCTCCCGCTCTCATTGATCCTCCCCCACAGTAAGGAATATGGGAGGGGTTGGCATTTTTTGGGTTCCCTGAACGCTCGGTATTTTCTATTTTGCTATCTTGGCTTGGACATCTATGGTTAAATAAAGTTGTTATCTTGTTCTACCTATGTCAGTTAATGTTTTGTATATCTATGAATATTATCTTTTTATTTGGGACGGGGCTTCGAAGGAGGTTTCCATCACTCAAGGTTTGTCTATGTGCAGATACTGGATGGATGGTTACCAGGTCAGAGGTCACATAAATGTCTATGTTTTGGAAAAAGTTAGTCTGTGGGTGGGATATGGTGCTCTGATTCATAGAAAGAGTATGGGTTTGGGGAGATGGGGAATTGAATGTAGGAATCATATGAAGAAAATCTCATTCGAGCATGAATCTTCCAGCTGGCTGGATCTGAATGTAACTTCCTTTCTGTACTATACGTAATATATTGTGTTCCTGCTTATTAACAAAAAAAAATTATACTTATAAAGGTAAAATTATGAATGTACAATTCAATATTTTTTTAAACCTTTTGACTATTTTTTTAAAAGCTTTAAATAACTTACCTATATAAATTATAAAATAAAATAAAATAAAATGTTAACAAAAATTACTTCGTTTGTGCCTAAACATTTCCTATATATATATATATATATAGGAAGAATTTAATAAATATAAGAAATATACATGGCAAATTGTAGAGAGGAACTCGTGGCAGTATTCCAGCCACTTGTTAAGATCAAATTTTGGGAATTGAAATTTATAAAAAGCTTCACACCTCTTCAAAACTAGGTATCCTCGTGAAGCACTAGTTGATGTCAACATTTATTCCCAAGAAACTAATTCATTCCCAAGGTACATATGAAGGAGTTTGATGGTCATTATTCCATAACATGGATATTCGAGATGGACCAACTATTTGATTTATACCAAGTGTTAATTTTACAAAAAGGTAACTATTGCATCTTTTTATCTAAAATCTAATACATTTGTGTGGTATCAATGGCTTTGTGATCATAAAAATGACACTAATGTATCTTTGTCTCTATTTATGTATGAATTGACCGGACATTATGAGGATATTAATAGAAACAACTCCTTTAGACAATTGATAAATCTCTTGCAAATAAGTCCAATTGTAAAGCACATTAAGAACTTTCAAAACTTGTCTTAGAGTGAAGAACATTTTAGAGGATAATTTGTTGGATCTCTTTATGAGCACTTTAAGGGAGAGCATTCAATGTGAGGTACGTCTCTTTGAACCTAAATCATTGGAGAATTATTTTAATTTGGCAAGGAAATTTGAAAGTAAAAATATGGCTACTAGAAGGGCTACCACTAACACATATAGAGAGAGAAATGTTACCCCCACCCCAACCTCTCTTAGGCTACAAGGTTGACACCTTAACAAGTGGAGGAAATAAGAGAAAATGGAATATGTTTCAATTGTGAAAGTAAGTACAGTAAGGAGCATAAGTGCAGTGAGAAATGTACATAGATTGTAAAAAAGAAGAATATCTAGAAATATAATAGTCTCAAGAGGTAGGACTGGAAGATACTACTCCAACCATATCTTGCCATGCATTGGTCAACATTGGCACTCCTCAAACTCTCAAGGTATAAGGATATATCAAAAAGAAAAAGGTAACAATATTGATTGATTCTATTAGTACTCATTCCTTCATTATCCAAAATAGCTAAACTTCTCAATTTATTTATATATCCATCACCAGAGTTTGAAGTAATGATTACAGATGGAGGTACCATAAATTGTTTAGGGAAGTGACATAGTATTAAGAATATTACGGGGAAGTATTTATTGGATAGTCCAGCGATTTCCATCCAAATGGGTGGTGTTAATGTTGTATTAGGGGTCCAATGGTTACGATATTTGGGAACAACGGTTCTTAATTCTCAAGAAATTTTCATTAGATTCTCCTTAGAAGGCAAGGAAAATGAATTCAAATGTATTCCAAGGAAAGCCTCTAAAGTGATAATCTCTAACATGACCAATCACTAAAACATAGACACCACGGTGAATTCCCAAATTGTGGTCACCATATGTTCAAGCATATCTACCCTCTATTCCAATGGATCTCCAAATATTTATTGACAATCATTACAAGGTATTTGGAGAGATTACTAAAGGTATTCCACCTACTTGAGATCATGACCATGGTATTCACTTGCAACCAGGAAGCGTACCACCTAACTTCATACCTTATAGGTACCCATATGCTTAAAAGATTGAGATTCAGAATATGGTTCAAGAAATGTTATATGTTGGCATTGTTTAGCCTAACCAAATTGCTTTCTCGACACTAATATTGGTGATGGTTTGTAAAAGGAATGTTCATGGCATATGTGTCTAGATTATAGAGAGCTCAACAAGATGACCATTACATTTAAGTATTATGGTCCCTATAAGGTGTCACATAGGATTGGAAGTATGGCTTACAGTTTGGAGTTTCCTCCATCTTCATGCGCACATCCTATCTTCCTTGTTTCTTTCCTAAAATAGATAATTGGCGACAAGATCCAAGTTCAAACTATTTTACCATATATAGATGAAGAAGGGGAAATCATACTAGAACCTAAAACAATGGTTGGAACATGGATCAAGTAACTACAAAATCGTGTGGCCACTGAGTTCCTCAAAAAGTGGAAGAACTTGACAGTAGAAGAAGCGACATGGAAATATGAGCTCTTCATGCAAAATCGTCCATAGTTGATTAAGTGTTGAGGAAAACACTTGTTTAAAGGTGAGGGGCCTCTTTATCCCTATATATTGTGGCATTAATTTTATATTATTATATTAGTATTGTATTTATTGATAAGCTAGGACGTTAATTGTAATTGTATGGTTGACTAGGACCTTAATTGTAACTATGCATTTTTTTCCCTATATATACCAAGTAGACCTTGTTTTAGAGATCATCTCATCGTGTGTATTTGATATATTGTAAAAGGAGGTTTCCCCCCTTGAGGAGGCCTCTTATTCAACTCTTGATTTCATTCTTAAGGTGTTGGGTTACTATGTATTTCTATTTTTATGTTATTTTGGGATTTTGTCCATACAAAAGGACAAAGTCGAATAGGAGAATAGTTGGGAGATGAAGGAAGCATTATGCAAGTATGAAGATAAAACTTGAGAGTTTGAGAAGCATAACTTTGGGGAACTTAGGCAAGTTCTAGTCAAACATTGTCGAGATGGAAACATGTTTGGTAGGAGAGGATGTAAGGCCTTCACCTACAATCGACAGTAGGTGCACTATCAAGCGAGTGCAGAGGGTCACCAAGGAAGATCGCGATGCTATATGTTTCAAGTTGGATAAATGAACAAAGTGATTAATTGTTCATGTTACCTTTATAAGACTTGGGGTTGCCTTGAACATACAAACTAGATGTGTGGGGCTAAGGGAGTTGAGCATCCCCTTAGTTTGCGATCATTGCCATTGATGGACTTGACTGAGCGCATCTAGGTGCACTCATTGGGCACATTGCAATGAACACACTTGTGATGGGAAGAATTGTGGGCACGCTTGCAATGAAATATGCGACAAACACACTTGCAATGGGAGCACTTATGGGCACACGGTTGTTGGGCATTATTGCAAGGGATGCACTTGCAAATGTGAATGAAAGACATCAAAGGAATCAAAGTTGGATGAAATAACTTGGGTCCAACTTAAAAACAAGGGGCTTGTAAGAGCTTGACAAAACTCCTATATATAGTGGATGCCTCAAAGAGGATAAGGCATCCAATCTTAGCGAGTGACTGAGACACAAGTTCAAAGTGAATGGCTATGTTTGTGCTAAGTTATGGGTTTTGCAGAGTTTGCACTAGCTAAGTGAAAAAGTTATAGTGAACATGACCCATAAGAGGTATAGTTGTGGTAGTTTTAGGGGTTGGATTGATAATTATGGGCAAGAGGTGCCTTTTGTAATTGCCCATAGGAGGTATAGTTGCAGTAGCTTTAGGGGTTGGATTGATAATTATGGGAAATATGTTCCTTTTGCAATTGTAGTTTGTAAAAAGAGTTATGGGACATGTTGGCTTGAATCCTCTATTGTTTTCGTAACATACTTCATTTCTTAAGTCATCCGCCTTGGTTGTCAGTTGCACATGTGCCTTGTGTTCTCTTTGGTTGGATGAATGTTGTCGTGTTTCTTGTGAGGCATTGTGTTGGCTAACTATTATGATATTGGTAAATTATAAATATTGTTGGGATGTTTTAAAGGCCATGGTTGGACGTGTGCCTATTGTTGGATAACTTGGTTAAGTAGAAGTAAAGTTGTGCATATAACATTTTGTAGTTTAAGGCGAAGTTATGGGCAAACTTTAGGCAAAGACTGAGCGTAGTCTAGTTGCAGTATAAATAGGTTGGTCAAACCCCTATGGCCAAGGCAAGGCAACGTCGCGGGACTGGTATTGACAAAAAGAAAAATTTCAAGTAAGACTACTAAGTCCATGACAAGTTTTCTTTGGAACTCTGATGTCGAACATCAAACATCTTATAGAGAAAAATGACTAAACATCTTTAGTCCTCACAAGCAATAAAAATATGAAGAAAACCATGTAAATTCTTGAAGAAAATAAAACCATCCTTTTATTTCAAAAAAGTTAAAAGCATTTGAAAACATAGAAATTCTTAATATCAAACACACAAAAAAAACAAATTTGACAAATACATTACTTCCAAAATAATTCCAAAAAATATAGTACAAAGCTACTTGGAAGCAAACTTTAAACTAATCAAAATAAAACCTCAAACCACATGGCCATACTCTAGGTGGTAATATGAATTATACATCTTTTGTAATTAAGCTTTAAAAAAAACCATTATGAATATTAAAGGCTACTCTTAATATTTGTGAAGAGTAGTTACCGATTGGTGTTAGCTCGTGAGTTAGTTGCTGCGTTATTGTTAAGCAAATCTACCATGTAGGCAAGGGGAAGGGGTGCCATCATATTTTATATGACAAATCAGATTCCATATTAATTAAAAAATATAGTGGTGTGACATGGAGATAGACTTTTTCCATGTTCAGCTTACAAAAATACATACTCAGTTAGTGTGGTTTAGATAACGTCTATCTTATAAAAATACATTTAGTTTAGTTTCTTATATAAATACATACTTAGTTAGATACATACTCAGTTAGTGTGGTTTCTTTTATAAATGTATATAGATAGCGCCATCTTATAAAAATACATAAAGAGTGTGGTTTCCTCTATATGGATATATACATACTCACTGCTTTAATGGGGTCTGACAAGTGAAAATAAAAATAACGGAAGAACACTAAATCCTTGCTTGGCTCTGGAATAATTGTGAGGGAAAAGGGGAAGAACCCAGGACTTGAAATTCAGATTTATGTTTTTCATTTTTCCTGTCATTAAAAATGGAGAAAGAGGAACACTTGTGTGGGCGTTTTTGCTTTGATAGGCTTGTGGGTGAAGAAGAGAATAAAATGGGTATTTGTGAAATGTCTGAAAAGAATCTCTCAGAAAATCACAGGTCGTTTTATTCTGTAAGTAATTCAGATGGATTGGTATTAAGTGAAGAGGTCAGAAACAATTCTCTGAAGAAAAAAAAACAGGGATTAAAGAGAGAAAAACCCATTATCGCAGAGGATGACGGCCATGGTGGCGAGCTGGATTTAATAAGGAGAGAATTTATGCACCATGAACAAGGCATATGTAGGATAAACAACGGAAGTTTTGGGACCTGCCCTGCTTCAGTTTTAGATTCACAGGCGAACTGGGCACGTTTATTCTTGCAACAGCCTGATAGTTTTTGTTCCGGACCTTTACAGGAGGGGATATTGCAATCTCGCAAAACAGTAGCCGAGTTGATCAATGCTGCACATGTTGATGAAGTTTCCCTAGTGGACAATGCCACCACTGCAGCGGCAATTGTACTGCAACAGGTTGCTTGGGCATTCATGGAGAACAATTTTCAGAAGGGTGATGTCATACTGATGCTTCATTATGCCTATGGCTCTGTGAAGAAATCAATCCAGGCGTATGCGGGCCGGGCTGGAGCGTGCATCATTGAAGTTGAATTGCCATTCCCAGTGCGATCCAATGAAGAAATCATAGAGAAGTTCAGGGCAGCAGTGGAGCGTGGCAAGCAAGGAGGCGGTAAAATCAGATTAGCAGTCATAGACCATGTAAGTTCCATGCCTTCTGTTCTTTTGCCTGTAAAAGAGCTGACTGCAATATGCAGAGATGAAGGGGTAGATCAGGTTTTATAGATGGTGCTCTCATGGTATTGGGATTGTAGATATTGATATGCAAGAGATTGGTGCTGATTTCTACACTAGCAACCTTTACAAATGGTTTTTCTGCCCTGCCTCTGTTGCATTTCTTTACTGCCGACGCACATTCCAGTGTATTATGCATCACCCAATTGTTACACATGAATTTGAAAATGGATTACCAGCTGAGTGTGCTTGGATTGGTACTAGAGACTACAGTGCACAGCTTTGTGTGCCTTCTGTTTTGGATTTCACTAAAAAATTCGAGGGTGGGCTTGTTGCTATTAGGAAGAAGAATCATGAGAAGGTAGTTGCTATGGGGGAAATGCTAGCTGAGGCCTGGGGAACTGAGATGGGAACATCTCCAGATTTATGCTCATCTATGGCGATGGTTGCTTTACCAAATTGTTTGGAGGTTTCATCAGACCAGGATGCCTTAAAGTTAAGGTCTCGTCTAAGGAAGGAGTTTTCTGTAGAGGTTCCAATTTATTACAGGGCACCCAAGACTGAGTTACATTCAATTAGAGGACCGAGTTTCAAAGCTTATGCAAGAATCTCTCATCAAATTTACAATACTTTGGATGAGTATTTGACTTTTAAAGCTGCTATACTACAGATTGCAGCAGAGGCTTCTAATTCAAAGGAACATGTTTACTCATAAGAGAAGAAAAAAAAATCAACGAGTTTGAAAAAGGATGGGCTATTTCTGAAAGTTTGTTTGTGTGGCCCTCTCTGTTCATGGTGATGGACCATTCACTAGGAAGAGAGCGTGAAGAGCGAATGGGCAGGGTTTCAGGATGATTAATCAAGAGGTTATAAATATGCAAATAGATGATATTGCTTGAACTTTTGTATTTACAGCAAAGTTATCTGAACAGCAGAACTTTTGTATTTACACAAAGGTTATTGCTTGAACTTTTGCAGAAAGGTTGTTAGAACTTTTGTATCCAGGGTAAAGTTTTTTTTTAATAATGGAATATTGTTTGGGAAATTTTTAGGTGTTCTCTATTTTTTTAGGATGGTATTTGAGGTAAATTGTAGGTCTTGATTACGGAGCTTTATCTGGTGGGGACATCGAGTGAGGCCCGTGATAGCCACCTTGGAATTTGTCTTCGAGACCTTTTGCTAGCAAAAGCAGATCTCAACCACTTGAGCTAACCCACCAAGCTGTATTTACAGCAAAGTTATCTAAACAGCAGAACTTTTATATTTACAGCCAGGTTATCTGAACGACAGACAGAAAACTTTTTCAAATTGCTGACATACTTTCAAAAAGTTGAAATGCATTTTCCATGTTTAGATGTTATGTATTCTATGTGAATGTACATGTCTGTATATATTTGTATTTGTCATCCATTTGAGATGCTTCAACTTGAAAGTGTAGCTGTCATTAGTTGATTCCAACCTTTCCCTCAAACTGTCTTTAGATTTCAGGTCTTGATTATGGAGCCTTATCTGGTGGGGACATCGAGTGAGGCCCGTGATAGCCACCTTGGAATTTGTCTTCGAGACCTTTTGCTAGCAAAAGCAGCTCTCAACCACTTGAGCTAACCCACCAAGCTGTATTTACAGCAAAGTTATCTAAACAGCAGAACTTTTATATTTACAGCCAGGTTATCTGAATGGCAGACAGAAAACTTTTCCAAATTGCTGACCTACTATCAAAAAGTTGAAATGCATTTTCCATGTTTAGATGTTATGTATTCTATGTGAATGTACATGTCTGTATATATTTGTATTTGTCATCCATTTGAGATGCTTCAACTTGAAAGTGTAGCTGTCATTAGTTGATTCCAACCTTTCCCTCAAACTGCCTTTAGATTTCATATCTAGAGTCCGTTCTAGCAAGACGCCTTGCCTTATTTTGTTCCTTTCTTCCTGTTCTATGCAACACCCATCTGAGCAACTCCTCGTACAGGCTTTCCATGGGAGAGACAAGCCTTGGAAGCATGCAATGCAACCGTTCATGGGGTAGCGCCAATGCTGGTTTCACAAGAGAGGAATGACACAAACATTAGGGGGGTGTTTGTTAAAAATAGAGGCCAACTAGAACATAGGTGACTGTTTGTTTTAATTTATTATCAGGAAGAACTATAAGAAAGGTCTCATTAATTGCTCAATCATGGAAACTGAAATCGATACTATGCAAGATACTTTACACACTTGCCCCCAACTAGGATCGAGCCTTCTCTTTATGTAAAGCGAGGTAGCCATAACACTCCCTTGAGTTCTTGGCCTGCTCATCTACTATTTTCTGCGGTGGGATATCTATGGGAAGAGATATCAATGGCGTGGATAGATGTTGGAAGTTGAATAATTCTATCTCAAGAGGGAGTGACCTGATAGCACATTGTAGAACTATTGGGTAGCATAGGGACCTAAGAACTTGGCTTGTTTTGCCTTTGCTTGTCTGAGAGGATAAAATACAAGGGTGAAATAATTTTATTTATAATAATAGTCAGGATGCAAATCTTTAAATGCTCTACTTTTTTGTTTATGATTTCAATAATGTGTTCAGGGGTTAATTACTCTATGGGTTGGAGAATTTCAGTCTTTGAAACTCTGTGCGATTGTGCATATGGCCAGCCTTCAAATTGGGGTGTTGGTGGAGGGTACCACCTCGATGATACAAGGGAACTGAAGATAATGATTTGTAGGTTTAATGCTCAAGATAATGATTTGTAGGGTATGAAGGGGGCATTGAAGTACATAGAGAAAAAAGAGAGAAAATCAACAAGCTCCCTAGTGACTTTGATATGCATTTTAACATCATTCTTAGGTTAACCCAAGCCACACAGTCACAACATGTACATTTTGTTGGTTTGAAGAAAATTGAAGAGGACATTGGGTAGCAAACAACCATGACAATTATGGAAATGCGAAGCACTCAGAGACCAGCTAAAGAGGAACAACAGATTGATGAAGAGCTTAGCATCCATGATATTTCTTAAGTCCTCTAATCTTATATCTCCATGTTTTACACTTGTATTATTATGTTAGGACAAGTTATAAGTTTTTATAATTACAAGTTTTTTCTTGTGAACAATGTAAGCACATTAATAGGGTTGCATGCTGAAGGACAAATTTTGTGATATTGCTTTACAAAGTTTAGAGTTTATTTAAAAAACTTATGAATTGTATCTATTATTTTTCTATATTAGTTTAATATAAAAAAAATATTGATTTTGATTTTTTTTAAATAATATTAATAAAAAATATATACTAATTTTGATTTTTAAATAAAAACTAATAATATTAATAAATAATATATATAAAACATTTAATAAAATAAAATATATATGGCATTACTCAACGACTAATTACTAATTTTTTTTTTTCAATGTGGTTCACGCGCTGGCTTGACCGGTCCATGGAAATAACTCAGGCGGGCCCACCCGAAGGGGCCTCACACCTTCGGCACACTTCATGCCTAACCCCAATAGCATCAATGAGAATTGAACCCGTGACCTCTTTATCGAGAGGCCTAGCAACGGGTGCCTAGCAACGGGTGCCTAGCAACGGGTGCTCAACCAATTGAGCTAACTCTAGGGGCTGACTAATTACTAATTATATATAATACATCTTATAAAATTTAAAAATATAATAGAAAGACTATATTTATAAAGTTAAAAAATACATTTTATTATAAAATTGTTATTATTAACAAGTAATTATGTAGAAAGCATTCTATAAAAATAAAAAGTATATTGTTTTATTGAATAAATATAAAGAATGTATTGTTTTATTGAAGAATTATTATTAAGTAGTTATGTAGAAAACATAAGGATTATAATTATATAATTTTAATTTTAAAAATTAAAAAACATGTAAATTTATTTAATATAATATAAAATTGTAATCAAACTTTAAAATTATAAATATGTAATACATTAACCTAAAATAAAATAAAAAATTAAGTGGCTTAATTGAATTACGAGGGAAGAGCTAATGTTGTTTCCAAATAAATTTTGGAGAAGATAATTATTCTCGTGTTGTCTTATTGTGTTAGCAAAGAGACAATACCAAAACATATGCTTAATGGTGTCATTCTTTTCATAGAGTGGACACATGGTTTAAGAGATTCCAAAATATTGTAAATTATGTTTTAATCAAACTTTTTGATAGTGGTCTTATAAAAAATGGTTTATTTTGTTTTATTGAATAAATGTCTTTTATTTAATTATTTTAATATTAGGTAATAAAAAATGGTTAAATGGTTTATTTTGTTTTATTGAATGAACGTTTTTTTATGTTTTTTATTTAATTATTTTAATATTATGTAATAAAAAATGGTTTTATATATTTTATTTTAAATTTAAAATAGCTAATGTTTACAATTTAATATGAGGGAGATGTTGCCATATTTGTTTGACTCATAATTTAACAAAAATAAAAAGTAATTAAAAATATTTATGTTGACTCAAAAATATTTACATAAAATTACA
>LPNX010968214.1:283812-338735 GCA_001517045.1 Pseudotsuga menziesii | reverse complement strand
ATATATATTTATTTATTTATTTATATATATATATATTTATTTATTTATTTATTTATTCTCTAACATGTCTATATACAAAATATTAATGATAATGGTTGGTGTTTATATCATTCAATTTATTAAAAAGTTATATAAAAATTAATGATATTATATGAATATTATTAATTTAAATGATTTCAATAGTGAGAAAATGGATTTATAAAATGAATTTTATAAAAATGATTTGTTTCCTAATTCTATTAATATATATTTTAAAAAGGATTTAATGAAAATTATATTAAAATCATATTCTATTATCATAATAAGATTAGCAACAAAACTGCACAATACCTACTTCTTAAGAAAAATTTAATAAAAAAAATTATTGAACAATAACTCAAGATTTTACAAAATTTATACCATAAAAGTATATATATATGTGTAAGATAGATAATTAACTATTTAATAAGTAATAATATTTTATGTACTTAGTATAATATAAATAAAAATACAAAAGTCAATACTTTATAAGAATATAGAAAACTATCTTAATTTTATTAGAAAACGTGTTCATACAAAAATATGGATCAATAATACATAGTGCATAAGTTTTTGCATTGTAGTGGGTGTCATTAGTAATTAGCAATTGCCCCATAAGGTGCAAAGTTATGTTGAAAGGGGAAAAAATGGAAAGTAAAGTAGATGTGATGAAGTGAAAAAGAAAACAATAAAATATATGTTATGAAGAGTGTCCTCCTTATCATCAAAATGACATGAAAAAATGTTGTGAAGATACAGGTAAAATTGAAGAAATTTTTGGTTATTCACTTCATGTCTAAGATGTCGGGATAAATAGTTCACTGTTAAAGAAGTGATTGACAACCTTACCCATATCAATGAATGATAAAATGTTGATGCAAATAGAGGGACTAAAAACAATTGTGGAGCAAGGGAAAAGAGATTAATGCACTATTTTTATCTTCTCTTGCTATTATTCAATCTTGCACCCAACTTCTAGCTAATGTGGTGGTTACACATTTGAAGACCAAATTTGATTGAATGCAAGCTTAAATGTCTTTAAAATTAGCTAATGCAAATAACAATTTTGAATAGATAAATATGGAAATTCAATGTAGAGTTGTGTCATTGTAGCAACTACTATATTGACAATAAAATTTGGTCATTAGATTTACTCATTATGCTCCAACTTTTTGTGGCTTTGAATAAAGGACAAAAGATTCTACAAACATAGAAGATGACACAGTGCATAAAAGATGCAACTCAAGTTAGATTCTACAAGCATAGAAGATGGCACTCAAGTCTTGAGTAAATATATATTTAAATGGGCCTAAATGTATATGTAATTGTAGTTAGCCTAATGAAAGAGCCTCATGTGCAATGAGTGCATAAGTATATATAGAGGTCATGTAGTCATTATAGGAATGTCTTGGGGTACTTGGAGAAGGATCTCCTATTCTGTAAGGAGTTATCGTGTAACTCATCTCTATTAATTTGAAGTTGTGCACCACATTTACAATTTTATACATGGTGTTTACTCTTGTCACTTGTGATAATTTAAGAATTTGGTTTAGGACACTTTTCTTACCATTTTTTATTTTCACTTTTCATTAATTTTACTATTTTCATTTTTTATTTCTATAAATTGTAATTTGCACTTAGTTTGAAATCAAATATGAACCTTTAATGCTGAATTTCAAACTTAAAAAAATGATAGATATTAACATCATAACATCATATAGAAATATACGATATTAACATCATAATTTCTTGTGCTTGTGGTGCAAAGCCTCATAAATTAATTATGTAAATTTATTTGTTTAAATAGTATAAGATAACTAAATTGTTGTGATCGTGGTTCAAACCTCATAAATTAGTCTTAGCATTTATTTGAATGAAAAAAATGAATTATTATTTACAATTTAATAATTATTTGTGAAGTTGTTCTTTTACATTGAAAATCCACATAGTTAAATCATACTTTTACATGGTCCATTGACAATTAAGCACTTAGCACCAACATGACATTTCTTTAGCCTTAGGATTCCTTTACCCTAAGTCCTAGGTTTATTCTCTCAATCATGTATAGGGATACTAGACCTATGAGAGTGATTAAAACCTTATAATTGT
The DNA here is from genome assembly GCA_001517045.1 of Pseudotsuga menziesii. Lineage (NCBI taxonomy): Eukaryota > Viridiplantae > Streptophyta > Pinopsida > Pinales > Pinaceae > Pseudotsuga > Pseudotsuga menziesii. The sequence goes on along the minus strand of LPNX010968214.1, from coordinate 336,608 downwards.
GAATTCCCACAACTAGAGGCTAAGAATAATCTCAAGAAGACTTGTGATGAGTTTTGAGGTGTTAGTAAAAGCTTATTGTATGGCCCATGGAGGAGATTTATTCTTTTGACCATGTCCATGAATCTAAGACCCTTTCCTTGTGCTAAAAGCCTAATAATGATACTAATGTCAATTAAATAATTTAATAAGATAAATAAAAATATTCTTATAGTATTAACTTAAAAATAGTTTCTTTTAGTTATTTGTCAATTTAAGAATCTTAGGTGTCTAATGGCTTAAATAGTTTATTAAAGATGAATAATTGAATTGAATTATTTACATAATAATTATTTGTAAACTTGTCAGGCTTATGGTGCAAAGCCTCATAAATAAATCTTGCCAATTTAGTTATTTAAATAATATAAAAATAAATAGTTGAGTTTGTTGTAAGTATGGTGTATAAATTTATTTGTTTAAATATTATAAAAATTAATAATTGAATTTGTTGTAATTATGGTGAAAAACTCAAAATTAATTTTGATAATTTATTTGAATGAATAAAACAAAACATAATAATTGAATTGAATTATTTACAAAATAATTATTTTCCAAGTTGTTGTGTTTATGGCCCAAATCATGATAATTCAATCCTACTTGTACATGTCTATATGGCTAATAATATCTTAGCACCACTTTATGGTACTTTCCAACAAAACATTTCTCTTAATAAAGATGAAGAAATACTCCATTTCTAATAATATCAATAAACATTAAAAATGGAACGCACTAGGTATTCACTTTCAAGCTTCATGTTATGCAATGAGAAATCCCATTCACACCTCACCTCTTAACCACATCTCTTCATTTTCTCACATAGAGGGAGTTCACAGCTTCCACTAAATCTCCACATTAGATATTTCTCACGTAGATTTCTCATCTCTGATCAAGATATCAAAATAATGCTCCAAAGTTGAACCTGTAGAACCTTCAAGGTGATACCACTACAACTCACAACATACCACATTCTTTAGTGCATACAATATTTCGGTTCTCAATAGTCATCAACCTTTCAGTCTTTCAATAGTCACAACTCTATAATGGTCTCAACTACACTACCACTTAGTCAGAAATGAACCATGTGTAAACTCGATCATGTTTAAAGGGCGTGCAAACCCTAGCATGGGTTGCAGTGGAAAAGGAGCTGATAAGGTGGATAGAAAATGCAGATGAATCGCAGGTGACACAATGGATGTGTATTGTTGAGATCAAAATAGGCTCGGATAGAAGGCGAGCAATATTCATCCTGCTGCAGGCCATTTAATGCAGTTGCAGCATGATTGATGCCATTTGGATCCCAAACGGCTTGAGATCCAACAACATCAAGCCTGTTATCATGACATTAAATGGCCTGCAGCAGGTTGAATGTTTCTCCCCTTAATAGAATCCCCTATGGAAAGGAAAACAATTGGTTTAGCATACCAACCAAATGCACCATTAGAATAACCATAAAGACAAAAAGATAAGCTGAAAGCACATATTTTTCATTATCAAATGTATATATGAGAATTGAGCTATATATACATGAGAATTGACCCTTGGGTTTTAAATTCTTTACACAAGATTATTCCTCACAACCATTATTAGGCTCAATGCTAACAAAACTAGACAAGAAGAGGTCACCATGGCCCCCTACTTTCACCCCTAACCCCAAACCAAGACTCCCATAGACCTTATCAATACTAGGATAGAATACCTTTTAGAAATAGAAATATCCCTTGGCATGTCCAAGCCAAAACCTTCGTGGTAAAAAACCCTTAGCCCCTATGACCCTGAGCCACCAACCCTCAAATCAGCACTAAAGGAATTTGAACAATTATTAGCACAAGGGATCTCGTTTGATGGCTTACCAATCGGATAAGAAGGTGGGTTTTTCATTGGATCGAGTTATCACGGAGCCTCTACCTCCAAATGAACTACGCCTCATTACCATTTGCAAAGTCAGCACAGTGTGATTTTTTCGTTGAACCCTTACACCGCGATGAGAAAATATGATGGTTTCTTGAATCCTTGGTGCCAACGGAAAGTTTACCCACCGAGCTCGCAAAACAAGCAAAACCTCCATCCGAAGTCCACTAATTAGGGAACACCTTTCAAATGTGACCCATTTCCCAATATTTATCACACCTGAAGGGCACAATCCAACAATCTAAGGATTGTGTAAATTTTTTGACTTCTCGATAAATCTCAATCTTAGGCACCAAACCTTTCCCAATATCAACCTCCACAAGAAATATAACAACCCTCTTATCCTCCCAGTACTTGGAGTTCCCATTGAAGACTTAAAAATTCCCCAATGCATGCCCTATAGCTACGAATTCCAACTAACACCATAAATTCAAAGGAAAACTAGGTAAAAACAACCACAGATGTTGGGTTACAAATGGCTTCGACCAAGAATCGAATCCCATATTTCATCACTTTAGAACCAAGCTCGAAGAGCCCCAAATCCAATGACCGTATATAATTTTCTTTTGATCTAGAGGGAATACAAAATTGAAATCCAGCCATCCTTTAACCAACATATGGCAGCTCAATAAGTGGCCCAATAGAGGTTTCCATGAATTCTCCACCCTTTCCTTTAGTTCATTTATTCTACAGACCTTGCGTTGAAACTTACCAATTAAGGCGTTCTCTGGTAGAGCCTCTACAATAGCCTTTCCCATGTCCAAGTCCAAGACCACCACCACTCAACCTTCCTTTACCCAAAAATCCTTATTATCCCTTTTCCCCTTCGACTTCATCATCTCCAACATATTAGGCTCCACTTCTCAGCACCAAATTCACCTCAGCACATGCCTTCGACCTCAAGTTCTTCTTACTAGTTATCCTCATTATCATAAAAGGTAGCAGAAGGATAAAATCCTATTCCACCATATCATTGACCTCCAAACCCTCTCGCTTGGGACAAACCCCTCACACACCCTCTTCTCCTAAGGCCTGTATTGGCATAGTAACAGTTCCTTCATCACCTCCCTCCAAACTACCCTTAACCACATATGAAAACCTTACTTTGCTTGACTCCTTAATTTCTGCCACCATTTGTTGATATTCATCATCCAACCGGAATATGCCCAAGCTTGAACAAAGGTCTTCATACCCATAGTCCATCGCATCTCCCCACTCATCCATTAATCCTAACAATACACCATCACCCTCAAAACCTAGCTTAAAACCCCTAATTACCAACGTGATTTTAAATCTTCACTCCATCCTCCTAGTCTTGTGATACATCACATAGTTCAACTTGGATGTTTCTTTGTTGCTACTTATTGTACCTTTCGATAGGAAGTGTACAATTGTATTCGATATGCTTTGAATCGTTGTTAGTTTAGCGTTGACTAACTTAATTTTGCAATTTAACCTAACTTTTACCTTGGACAATTTTTTTTTTTTTAATTTTGAATATTCAATTAACATGTTTGTGATTGGCTAATCCAATTGAAGTATTGTTGCAAGGTCAACGACAGGCTTATTAAGAATGGGAAATTTATCTAATTGATTCCATCTTCGTCACAGGCCACTTGTTGGTTGGACTATGTCTCCAAGCCACGTGTTGGATCAACTAGGTCTCCACCGCCACTGCCTCAATATCCAACACCTTGCATTGAATTTGCATTGAATTATAATCTATGTTCACAACACCATGACCACCTATATTCAGGTCGAAAGATAGCACAGATGCTGAGGAATCAAATTTTGGCTCCTGCAATGCTTAGTTCCCACACAGAGCGTTCCATTTAGTCAAATCGGTGCAACTATAATCTATGTTCACATCACCACAACCACCTATATTCAGGTTGGAAGATACCATAGATGACAAGGCATCAAATTTTGGCTCCTGCAATGCTCAGTTCCCGCACAGAGCATTCAATTCACTCAAATCGGTGCGGTAATAGACTTTTACAATGTATATTTGCGGCAACAGAATTTACAATGCATATCTGTTGCGACAACGGACTTTTACAATGCATATCTGTTACACTACATATTTTATATTGACTTGACGTGCACCTCACTACCTCAAGTCCATCGACATTAACAAAGAATAACAAAGCATAAGTATTGACTTATTTCTAGAAATTAATTGGTCGTTGTAGAAAATCAGAGTTGTTGTGCCAGTGAGCATGAGAAACTAGAACTAGTAGGGATCTTACCTTGCACAGATGGAGATCAAATTCGACAGATCTATTGGGGCATTAGTATTTACTATGACATTAGAACATCAGCAGGTCAGTTTTGTATTCAATTAATAAGTTAGAAGGAATTATAACACTATTTGGTATTCTAGGAATTATAACACTATTTTTCAAGAAATGTTGTCAATACATATTTACTTACAATTATTTATGAGACCAAGGTCCCCATATTCTGGAGTGATGCCTCACCTTTGTCTTCTCATAGCACCTCCAACTTGCAACTGGGTATGATTCCCTTTGCTAACTTGTGTATCGAACTTAATTGTGATAGTCACATTTGAACTCTGGTTCAATTTCTGGTTGTGTTTTCCTTTATGGTTCGATTCCTTGTTGTGTCTTTCTTTATGGTTCAAGTTCTCATGTGTTATTATTTCATGTTTTTTTCTCTTTTTAACAGGTTCAATTTTGTTTTCCAATAAATGTTTCTATACTTAACATCACTGACGCTCTTCAAGAATCCACTCAACTCAAAATGCCTGAGTTTTAAAAGTCCAAATGACTGCAATCTGAACTAAATTTTGAAACATGTTTTAACTCGTTTTTCCTGGGTTTGTATATAAACTAAAAAATAATTCTTCCTGAGTTTTAAATGTCCAAACGCTGGGGTTTTTAATTAAACACCAAGCATAGGAAATTTAGGCATCTTCCCTCAGGGCTACAAGCCATCTGATTGAATTTTATTATAAACCTGAAAAAACCATAGAAAGATAGTTGTATGAGATTGAAATTTAACATACTTGAAACTAAGCGTATTCCTTGGGGAAAGAACGACACATGTCCATTCCAATTTGTCTGTTCATTATATGTCGTTTGGATCTGGACAAGAACCAAACGACGAAAAAAATCATGCAAATATTGCCACAATTGATTATCGCTGGTCAACAATTGCAAAATCAAACAACAATAGAGAAAAAAACCACAGGCCCAAAAAGATACGACTATCGCCTTGAATAAAAAAAACTGATACTTCGGGATCTCTAACAACATCCATGAGTATGGCGTATACCACATTAATAGTCCCTTTTTTATCATGTTGAATAATTGGAAATTATTGATCATTTCATGTTGTTCAGCAATTGAAAACGCGGAGCTGTACACACTGTGTCGATGATGTTGAGGGGCTATTCTGTTACGAATATGTCCATGGATTGGACCAAGGGCCAAGCCTTGAGATGGGTTCCCCAGGATTTGACCTTTTGCAACAGGAGGGCGTTTGAATTCCCTTCAACAATGAGAAACCAGATCTCCATTATGCTTCCTCAAAAGGTATTGTTTCCCACCAAAGAAAGAATCGTGGCTTCCCTTGGCCAAACAGAGAAGAAGAGTGATGAATAAAACAAGGTAGTGTGGCACCAGATGAGAAACCCATATGAATATCATTACGATTTAGGTTCGTGTGTACTTGGGCATCTCCCATGAGGAGGTAGAATGTGGACACCAACACCAAAGGGAGATAGCAGAGGAAAATTAGCAGATAACATAAAAATGTTGTTGGTACATTTTTCCTCCTGGATTTTGCGATTGTCCATATGGTTGTGCATGCAGGATGAAATGTGGCTATAGTAAGTACCCTAGATGACTTTGGGAAAGTGAGACATGGTTGGTAAGAACAACTTCCATAAAAAAAAATTGGCATGTCTTAAATGTAATGTTTCCTGTCTATAGCGACGACCTGTAGCGATGTAATTTAGTATCGTCTTTTACTTAAATCAACTTATTATTTACAAGAATATTAGGTAAAGAAAAATATAATAACTTACTGGCAACATTATATACACAGTTAACAAGAAATAAGATAATTACTGTTGAATTGTGAAATAGGGGATTTAAAGAACATTTACCTTACTGTTAATAAATGTTCAGGACTTTAATAATTCAGTATAGATGCACTACCTAGGACCTGGTAGGAAAATATATTCTATTATAAGGGGAAACGTGCTATTTGATTAATTAATACGTCGAACGATTATTCAAGTAAGCCTAAACCTAATTCACATAGAGCTGAAACTTGGTAAACTGTGTATATCGTAGCCAGTTGCATGGGTACACTTAACTATTTATAGGTAAGTACCATTTAACAATGGAGCGATCCTCGTTCTGATTCCGTTGAGATGGGTAGAAATGATGATAAGGACACCAGCATCACTCACCCATTAATTGTTTATAGAAATGTCCAGTTGCCTCCCATTAGAATTCAGGTTACATTTACTGGTATCATCAATTTACTTAAATTTTTCATTTCACTTTCTCTCACTCCCCAGTCCCTCGCAACCATTTTTTGCTCACCCTTTTTTTTCTAGGGGATTCGGCAACTGGAGACTGGGTTGGTACTCACATGACACAGGGTCCAGGGATCCAATCCCGTTACCACTATACCCCTAGGTGCCCCACACACCCCGCAACCATGGGACACAGGTAAAGCCAAGGGTGATTTGAACTCGTGACCTCCAATTTACAACATGTGACTTCATATCAAGTGAACCACCAATGAGCCACACCCATGTGGGCTATTTTCTGCTCACCTTAATTTCAAATACTTTTGACTTGCAATATCATGTGAATCCCACCACGTTAATTAAGTGTACTTTAATTACAAGTAAGGTTTTTTTTTTAAAAGAAAACGAAAAAAAGTGAAAAAATGAAATTTAAATTTTATTTTTTAAGAAAATATATCTTGGAAGCATATGTCATTTAATCCTTATGCGAGCAAGTGTTTCGTTGTCCCGCTATGCATGCAATGACATGTCTTTTTTTAATTTAAATTTAAATTAAAGAGGATCAGCAAAGATTTCAAAAGTTTAATTGTGAGACATTATTTTTTAAAATTTTAAATTAAATTAGAAATATATACAATTTTAAGCAAATGATGACTGAGAGGCTAAAGCAAATGCATGCCTAACATATTTTTTGATGGCAGCTTGGTTTCACTTTTAGATAACTGACCAATGTGTTCTTTTAAATTTCCACATATTTTTATTCGGCTAAGGTTCATTTAAATCCCAAGCATAGTGAACACCATTTGTTTTCCTTGAATCAATACACATCGCAATGTGTTTCTTGAAGCAAGACACATTGCACTAGCAAATCACGAAAGCGGCAATGAATCCTTGAAGCAATACACATCGCAATGTTTTTCTTGAAGCAAGACACATTGCACTAGAAAATCACGGAAGTGGCAACGACAAGAGTGTAGCAACTACATGCAATCAACCATGTTTTTTGTGTGAAGAGAAAACACTATAACAATCCATCATGCATGAAGCAAAGTCGCAACCAACCTCATACATGCAATTTGACCTACCGACCTCGCTAGGTATCTGTTGCCACACAACACTTGTTTAATATTAGGGAACATCCACTTTGAGATTGTCAATTTTTCAATACCAACAAAAATGATATAAACCATTTCTAAAATCCACTTTGAAATTGCCAAAACTTTAATACCAAAATACTTTATAAACCATCTCCATTTTATGATTTTTCATATCAATTTAAAGACTTCACTCCAAAAATGACAAACATTTTAACAACAAAAATATTTTATAAACCGTCTCAATTTTACACTTATTATATATAATATTATTCACAACACATATTCGAGTATAATATTAACATCAACATTTGTTTTTAATCAATATAAAATAGAATCCCAAAATAAAAATATATTACTTTCATAAAATATCTTCACTATGACATTAACACCAACATATTTAAAAGGAAGGAGAAAGTCACTACATATGTTTGTGGTCGTGATATGTAGCATTAATAAACCTAGTCAATGGAATTTAGTTATTTAAATAATACCACTAAAAAGTTGAACCTGTAGCACCTTCAAGGTGATACCACTACAACTCACAACATACCACGTTCTTTAGTGCAGACAATATTTCGGTTCTCAATAGTCATCAACCTTTCAGTCTTTCAATAGTCACAACTCTATAATGGTCTCAACTACACTACCACTCAGTTGAAAATGACCCATGTGTAAACTTGATCATGTTTAAAGAGCGTGCAAACCCTAGCATGGGTTGTAGTGGAAATGGAGCTGACAAGGTGGATAGAAAATGAAGACAAATCGCAGGTGACACAATGGATGTGTATTATTGAGATTAAAATAGGCTCGGATAGAAGGCGAGCAATATTCATCCTGTTGCAGGCCATTTAATGCAGTTGCAACATGATTGATGCCATTTGGATCCCAAACAACTTGAGATCCAACAACATCAAGCCTGTTGTCACGACATTAAATGGCCTGCAGCAGCTTGAATATTGATCCCCTTGATAGAATCCCCTATGGAAAGGAAAATGATTGGTTTAGCATACCAACCAAATGCACCATTAGAATAACCATAAAGACAAAAAGATAAGCTGAAAGCACACATTTTTCATTATCAAATGTATATAAGAGAATTGAGCTATATATACATGAGAATTGACCCTTGGGTTTTAAATTCTTTACACAAGATTATTCCTCAAAACCATTATTAGGATCAATGCTAACAAAACTAGACAAGAAGAGGTCCCCATGGCCCCCTACTTTCACCTCTAACCCAAACCAAGACCCCAATAGACCTTATCAATACTAGGATAGAATACCTTTTAGAAATAGAAATATCCCCTGGCTAGTCCAAGCTAAAACCTTTGTGGTAAAAAACCCTTAGCCCCTATGACCCTGAGCCACCAACCCTCAAATCAACACTAAAGGAATTTGAACAATTATTAGCACAAGGGATCTCATTTGATGGCTTACCAATTGGATAAGAAGGTGGGTTTTTCATTGGATCGAGCTATCATGGAGCCTCTGCCTCCAAATGCACTACACCTCCTTACCATTTGCAAGGTCAGCATAGTATGATTTTTTCACTGAACCCCTACACCGTGATGAGAAAATATGATGGTTTCTTGAATCCTTGGTTCCAATGGAAATTTTACCTGCTGAGCTCATGAAAGAAGCAAAAACTCCATCTAAAGTCCACTGATTAGGAAACACCTTTTCGAAGGCGACCCATTTCCCAATATTTAGCACACCTGAAGAGCACAATCCAACAATCTAAGGATTGTGTAAATTTTTTTACTCCTCGATAAATCTCAATCTTAGGCACCAAACCTTTCCCAATATCAACCTCCACAAGAAATATAACAACCCTCTTATCTTCCCACTACCTGGAGTTCCCATTTAAGAATAAAAAATTCCCCAATGCATGCCTTATAGCTACGAATTCGAACCAACACCATAAATTCAAAGGAAAACTAGGTGACAACAACCACAGATGTTGGGTTACAAATGGCTCCGACCAAGAATTGAATCCCATATGTCATCACTTTAGAACCAAGCTCGAAGAGCCCCAAATCCAATGATCGTCTATAATTTTCTTTTGATCTAGAGGAAATACAAAATCAAAATCCAACCATCCTTTAACCAACATATGGCAGCTCAATAAGTGGCCCAATAGAGTTTTCCATGAATTCTCCACCCTTTCCTTTAGTTCATTTCTTCTATAGACCTTGTGTTGGAACTTACCAATTAGTTGTTCTCTGGTAGAGCCTCTACAATAGCCTTACCCATGTCCAAGTCCAAGACCACCACCACTCGACCTTCCTTTACCCAAAAATCCTTATTATCCCTTTTCCCCTTTGACTTCATCATCTCCACCATATTAGGCTCCACTTCCCGGCACCAAAATCACCTTAGCACATGCCTTCAACCTCAAGTTCTTCTTACTAGTTATCCTCATTATCATCAAAGGTGGCAGAAGGATAAAATCCTATTCCACCATATCATTGACCTCCAAACCCTCTCGCTTGGAACAAACCCCTCACACACCCTCTTCTCCTAAGGCTTGTATTGGCATACTAACAGTTCCTTCATCACCTCCCTCCAAACTACCCTTAACCACATATGAAAAACTTACTTTTCTTGACTCCTTAATTTCTGCCACCATTTGTTGATATTCATCATCCGACCAGAATATGCCCAAGCTTGAACAAAGGTCTTCATACCCATAGTCCATCGCATCTCCCCACTCATCCATTAATCCTAACAATACACCATCACCCTCAAAACCTAGCTTAAAAACCCTAATTACCAACGTGAGTTTAAATCTTCACTCCATCCTCCTAGTCTTGTGATACATCACATAGTTCAACTTGCATGTTTCTTTGTTGCTACTTATTGTACCTTTCGATAGGAAGTGTTTAATTGTATTCGATATGCTTTGAATCTCTATTAGTTTAGTGTTGACTAACTTAATTTTGCAATTTAAACTAAATTTTACCTTGGACAATAATTTTTTTTTTAAATTTTGAATATTCAATTAACATGTTTGTGATTGGCTAATCCAATTGAAGTATAATTACAATGCCGACGACGTGCTTATTGAGAATGGGAAATTTATTTAATTGATTCCATCTTCGTCACAGGCCACCTGTTGGTTAGATTATGTCTCCAGGCCACGTGTTGGATGGACTAGGTCTCCACCGCCACTGCCTCAATATCCAACACCTTGCATTGAATTTGCATTGACTTATAATCTATTTTCACAACACCACAACCACCTATATTCAGGTCGGAAGATAGCACAGATGCCGAGGAATCAAATTCTGGCTCCTACAATGCTTAGTTCCCACACAAAGCTTTCAATTCAGTCAAATCGGTGTGACTATAATCTATGTTCACATCACAACAACCACCTATATTCAGGTTGGAAGATAGCACAAATGACAAGGAATCAAATTCTGGCTCCTACAATGCTCAGTTCCTACACAGAGCATTCAATTCACTCAAATTGGTGTGGCAACAGACTTTTACAATGCATATCTACGGCAACGGAATTTACAATGCATATCTGTTGTAACAACAAACTTTTACAATGCATATTTGTTACACTACATATTTTATATTGAGTTAACGTCCACCTCACTACCTCAAGTCCATCGACATTAACAAAGAATAACAAAGCATAAGTATTGACTTATTTCTAGAAATTAATTGCTCGTTGTAGAAAATCAGAGTTGTTGTGGATGGTGAGCATGAGAAACTAGAACTAGTAGGGATCTTACCTTGCATAGATGGAGATCAAATTCGACAGATCTATTGGGGCATCAGTATTTATTGTGACATTAGAACATCAGCAGGTCAGTTTTGTATTCAATTAATAAGTCAGAAGGAATTATAACACTATTTGTTATTCTGGGATTTATAACACTATTTTTCAAGAAATGTTGTCAATACATATTTACTTACAATTATTTATGAGACCAAGGTCCCCATATTATGGAGTGATGCCTCACCTTTGTCTCATATCACCTCCAACTTGTAACTGGGTATGCTTCCATTTGCTAACCTGTGTATCAAACTTAATTGTGACAGTCACATTTGAACTTTGGTTCAATTTATGGTTGTGTTTTCCTTTATGGTTTGATTCCTTGTTGTGTCTTTCTTTATGGTTCAAGTTCTCATGTGTTATTATTTCGTGTTTTTTTCTCTTTTTAACAGGTTCAATTTTGTTTTCTAATAAATGTTTCTATACTTAACATCACTGACACTCTTCAACAATCCACTCAACTCAAAACGCCTGAGTTTTAAAAGTCCAAATGACTGCAATCTAAACTAAATCTTGAAACGTGTTTTAAAACGTTTTTCCTGGGTTTGCATATAAATTGAAAAATAATTCTTCTTGAGTTTTAAATGTCCAAATGCTGAGGATTTTAATTAAACACCAAGCATAGGAAATTTAGGCATTTTCCCTCAGGGCTGCAACCCATCTGATTGAATTTTATTATAAACCTGAAAAAACCATAGAAAGATAGTTGTATGAGATTGAAATTTAACATACTTGAAACTAAGCGTATGGGCCTTGGGGAAAGAATGACACATGTCCATTCCAATTTGTTTGTTCATTATATGTCGTTTGGAGCTGGACAAGAACCAAATGACGAAAAAAATCATGCAAATATTGCCACAATTGATTATCGCCAGTCAACAATTGCAAAATCAAACAACAATAGAGAAAAAAACCACAAGCCCAAAAAGATACGACTATCGCTTTCAACCAAAAAAACTGATACTTCAGGATCTCTAACAACATCCATTAGTATGGCGTATACCACATTAATACTCCCTTTTTATCGTGTTGAATAATTGGAAATTATCGATCATTTCATGTTGTTCAGCAATTGAAAATGAGGAACGGTACACGCTGTGTCGATGATGTTGAGGGGATATTCTATTACGAATATGTCCATGGATTCTACCACAAGCCAAACCTTGAGATGGGTTCCCCAGGCTTCGACCCTCTGCGGCATGAGGATGTTTGAATGCCCTTCAACAATGAGAAACCGAATCTCCATTATGCTTCCTCAAAAGTTATTGTTTCCCACTAGAGAAAGAATCGTGGCTTCCCTTGTCTAAACAGAGAAGAAGAGTGATGAATAAAACAAGGTAGTGTGGCACCAGATGAGAAACCCATATGAATATCATGACGATTTAAGTTCGTGTATACTTGGGCATCTCCCATGAGGAGGTAGAAGGTGGACACCAACACCAGAGGGAGATAGGAGAGGAAAATTAGCAGATAACATAAAAATGTTGTTGGTACATTTTTCCTCCTGAATTTTGCGATTGTCCATATGGTTGTGCATGCAGGCTGAAATGTGGCTATAGTAAGTACCCTAGATGACTTTGGGAAAGCAAGACATGGTTGGTAAGAACGACTTCCATAAAAAAAAATTGGCATGTCTTAAATGTAATGTTTCCTGTCTATAGCGACGACGTGTAGCGATGTAATTTAGTATCGTCTTTTACTTAAATTAACTTATTATTTAAGAGAATATTGGGTAAAGAAAAATATAATAACTTACTAGAAACATTATATACAGAGTTAACAAGAAATAACACAGTTGCTGTTGAATTGCAAAATAGGGGATTTAAAGAACATTTACCTTACTATTAATAAATGCTCAAAACTTTATAAATTTAGTACAGATGCACTACCTAGGACCTAGCAGGAAAATGTATTCTATTATAAGGGGTAACGTGCCATTTGATTAATTAATACTTCGAACAATTATTCAAGTAAGCCTGAACCTAATCCACGTAGAGCTGAAACTTGGTAAACTGTGTATATCGTAGCCAGTTGTATGGGTGCACTTAACTATTTATCGGTAAGTACCCTTTGACAATGGAACGATCTTCATTCTGACTCTGTTGAGATGGGTAGCAATGATGATAAGGACACCAGCATCACTCACCCATTAATTGCTTATAGAAATGTCTAGTTGCGTCCCATTAGAATTCAAGTTACATTCACTGGTATCGTCAATTTACTTAAATTTTTCATTTCACTTTCTCTCACTCCCCAGTCCCTCGCAACCATTTTCCGCTCACCTTTTTCCTTCTAGGGGATTTGGAAACTCGAGACTGGGTTGGTACTCACATGACACAGGGTCCAGGGATCCAATCCCGCTACCACTATATCCCTAGGTGCCCCACATACCCTGCAACCATGGGACACAGGTAAAGACGAGTGTGATTTGAACTCGTGACCTCCAATTTACAACATGTGACTTTATATCAAGTGAACCACTAATGAGCCACACCCATGTGGGCTATTTTCCGCTCACCTTAATATCCAAATACCTTTCGACTTGCAATATCATGTGAATCTCAGCATGTTAACTAATTGTACTTTAATTACAAGTAAGGTTTTTTTTTTAAAGAAAAGGAAAAAAGGTGGAAAAATGAAATTTAAATTTTATTTTTTAAGAAAATATATCTCGGAAGCATATGTCATTTCATCCTTATGTGAGCAAGTGTTTCGTTGTCCCACTATGCATGCAATGACATGTCTTTTTTTTTAATTTAACTTTAAATTAAAGAGGATTGGCAAAGATTTCAAAAGTTTAATTGTGAGTCATTCTTTTTTTAAATTTTAAATTAAATTAGAAATTATACAATTTTAAGCAAATGATGACTGAGAGGCTAAAGCAAATGCATGCCTAACATTTTTTTTGATGGCAGCTTGGTTTCACTTGTAGATAACTGACCAATGTGTTCTTTTAAATTTCCACATATTTTTATTCGGCTAAGGTTCATTTAAATCCCAAGCATAGTGAACACCATTTGTTTTCCTTGAATCAATACACATCGCAATGTGTTTCTTGAAGCAAGACACATTGCACTAGCAAATCACGAAAGCGACAACGAATCCTTGAAGAAATACACATCGCAATGTGTTTCTTGAAGCAAGACACATTGCACTAGAAAATCGCGGAAGTGGCAAAGACAAGAGTGTAGCAACTACATGCAATCAACCATTTTTTTGTGTGAAGAGAAAACACTACAATAATCCATCATGCATGAAGCAAAGTCACAACCAACCTCATACATGCAATTCGACCTACCGACCTCGCTAGGTATCTGTTGCCACGCAACACTTGTTTAATATTAGTAACATCCACTTTGAGATTGTCAATTTTTCAATACCAACAAAATTGATATAAACCATCTCTAAAATCCACTTTGAAATTGCCAAAACTTTTAATACCAAAAATACTTTATAAGCCATCTCCATTTTATGATTTTTCATATCAATTTAAAGACTTCACTCCAAAAACGACGAACATTTTAATAACAAAAATATTTTATAAACAGTCTCAATTTTACACTTATTATATATAATATTATTCACAACACATATTCAAGTATAATATTAACATCAACATTTTTTTTATCAATATAAAATAGAATCCCAAAATAAAAATATATTACTATCATAAAATGTCTTCACTATGACATTAACACCAACATATTTAAAAGGAAGGAGAAATTTATTACATATGTTTGTGGTCGTGATATGTAGCATTAATAAACCTAGTCAATGGAATTTTTGCATGTACATGCCATTGCTTGTAAATAACAAACAAGACCATTTTACATAACCAATAAATCCTATGAAAACACATTGTGATCTATGGTCTATTGAGCGTTAATGGATCCATGTGATGGGGGGGAGCCTCTGCCTTTTCCAAATGATGATGCTCTGGCCTTCCACGAAATGGTGGCATCGACTATTAAAACCGTGAAGGTCTAGCCCTCACAACTTGTGAAGAGATTGGAGGAAATGCTTATAGTTTCCCTTCCTCCCACCTTATCCAAAAAGAAAGTGTTACCCTTGGTTGATCGAGGGATAATTAGGTAATTTACAGGAATTTGGTCATCCCCTAAGCCAATAGGCACATAAATAGAGAAGAAAAGGAAGCCATTGATTAAAGGATCAATTTCCCATTACTTTTGTGGTTGAGGTTTTTTTACTTTTCTCTTCTAAAACAAAGAAGACAGAGATCTAATATTTAGGAGCGACCCCTATTTCTTGGGTGCCAAAGAATGTACTTGAACAAATGGACACTAGATTTCAGTTCGGAGAATGATGTACCCTTTGTAGTGCCAGTGTGTGTTCAGTTTCCATACATTCCCCTTCATTGTTGGAATGATGATGCCCTTCTCTACATAGGCAACTCCATTAGACATTACATTGATCGAGTTGAGCCAAAGGAAAACATTTTCTCCTATGCAAGGATATGCGTTGAGATTGACCTGGAAAAAGGAATCCTTGAAGTAGTTGTAATAATCTTAGACAACTGACAACATGTCCAACAACTTGATTATGAGCAACTTCATTCCAAATGCAAGATATTCCAAGAGTATGGACACTTTGCGAGAAACTGTAAGTAGGTGGATATAGACTCAAGCAGCACCAGAGCAGAAGATCAATGGCAAGTGGTATTGCTCAAGTTTGGAAATGTTGGAAATATGGCTCCATCTTCTATTGTGGGACCATCAAATGTTGGTTCAAAACCCCTTTCTAAAACTGATGAAAACACCAAAAAACCAAGATTAACTGCCTCCCACAATAGCTTCGAGTCTCTGTCTCACCTAGTAGACTCAAAGGTGGAGATCATTCCATCTCAATGAAGCATTAAAACAAATAATAAGGAGTTGACCTTATATCAAGAGATGCCTCAGACTTAAGTGAAGAATCCAGTAATCCAAGTCCATAAAGAGGAAAAATGGGTTGCCTTTGAAACCCTAGTGTTGGAGGAGATCGGCTTGCAAGATCTTAGAATGGAAAAATCATGAGCTTTCAAATATGTTGAATTTACCTTCTCAAAGGTACGATACACCTTAGAGACATAAAGTCTTAGTTGAGCCTCAAAAGAGATCCAATTGCATAAATCTAGCAGAAGGTCATCCTGAGTTGTCAGGGAAGAACAAGCAAATAAAGATATTCTATTGGGGTCATAACAAACATTGTCATGTATGGTTGGAACGAAATCCAATCCCACCCCCCAAAAAAGGTGGAAGTGTAGCAAATAAAGGGGGTACCCTCTCCATCCCTGTGAAATAATGATCTTGGCCTCTTGGAATTGCAGGGGTCTAGGCAACATACCCAAAATATTGGGTCAAAGATCTTATTAAATCGGAGAAACCTAGCCTACTCCTCATTCAAGAGACCGGGATGAGCTCTAAATATGTCTCAAAACACTGTAAAAATTCCTGACACACTAGCAACCATATCACCATTGATGCTCGAGGAGCCTACAGGGGTATTTACACTTTATGGAACGAGCATGAAGAAAGCATGCAACATTAATGCCACACTCAACACTAGTTATTTAATAAATTAAATCACAAGAGAAACAAAATAGTTTATGCACTTTTCAATGTATATATGTCAAATAAACCTACATAGAAAATAGAGTGTTGGAACACTCTCCTAAGTATGCGAAACTTGGAATACTCCAACAATTGTATCATAGGAAGGGATTTAAACATTATACGAAATAGTGCTGAAAAAAAGAGAATTAATTTTTGAAAGAGATCCTTTCAGAGATAACATGGAAGAGCTTATATTATATTGGGATCTTCTGGATATCCCACCGTAGTGTGGAAATATTACTTGGACCATCAGGAGAGAAAGCCTTGGACAAATAACTGCAAGACTATATCACTTCTTGGTACACAGTAGTTTCCTTCTTTAAAATTTGACGATAAAGTCCTTCATTCACCCCTTTCTTACCTCAGAAAACAAACCCATATCCTTCCACCTTTAAGCCCTCCTAAATTATGGCCCTTTCCCTTTTTTATTCAACCCTTAATGGTTTCAACATCAAGAAGTGGTTGATTTGATCCACTCCACTTGGTCAACCTGGATTGCAAGCACACTTGTGTACATATGGGAACAAAAGATTGTCCTGGACAACCAAGATTTATGGCAATGGGCCAAGTCATCTTTATCCTTAGTTGAGGAGAAAAATCTCATTAAAAGTAAGCTAGAAAACCTATAAAAAAACTCAAAAATGTCAGAAGTAACTCTACAAATACAAAAATAAGAATGGGATCTACAATGTCAATATAAAAAATCTTTAAAAGGGGAAGAAAAGTACCGGAGGTTGAAATCCTGAAGCCTTTGGATAAAGGCGAGGGATAAGACCACCAAAAATTTTCATAGTCAATCCAAACTCCAGTAAACAAAAAATAATGTGCTAAGAATCACTCAGAATGATGGATCTAGTACCAATGATTTTGAGGAAATAAAAGTGATTGCTTGGAATCACTATGCTACACTCAATGAGAAGAATCGGATCCCTCAAATGTCCAATCGATGATTGAACACATACTTAACTTAGTTTCAAGAAAAGAAAACCTAGATCTCATGTAGTTGATCTCATAATCTGAAATCTCAGCTGCCATTTGGATTTTGGAGCCTGATAAAATCCTGGACCAGATGGCTTCTCAATAACCTTTTATCGTTTCTTTTTTAGTACTAAAAAATATGATCTTAAAATAATGCTCCAATATGTTCATTGATTCCTTAATCTAGGAGGGAACACAAAATCCTATTTCCTTGCCTTAATCCCCAAAGAAACCAACCCCTCCTCCTTCTCTTGCTTCCTACCAATATCCATGTGCAATTCCTCCTACAAAAGCCTCACCAAAACCATAGCATCTCGACTGAAAAAAGTTCTTCCCAATCTTATCTCTCCAAATCAAGGTGGCTTTATGCAGGATCAACAAGGTACACAAGATGCGATATACACAAGCTACCAAGACAAAGGAAAAGGTATGGTAGTCAACTTCGTTATTGCAAATGCATTTGATCATGTCAGGAACTCCTTTCCTTTTCAAGTGATGGAACACTTCGGATTCAACCCAACTTTCATAAGATGGATCTCATCTTGCATCAACAGTCCATGGATTGCCCCCTTAGTTAATGGCAGACCATCAACTTTATTCCAAGTTAGTAGGGTCTCTTCCAAGGATTTCCCCTTTCGCCTCTTCTCTTCATCAATGTGGATAAAACTCTTAATAGGAAGTTAGAGAAAAAACATGAAATTGGGAGTCTTCTCAAACTTCAAATTGTTCAAGGAGTTAAAAAATATATTGAACCATTTATAGTTTGTAGACGACACTCTTATGTTGGGGGGTGCTTCAGTCATCATTGCCACGCACTTTAAAATCATCTTGGACTCCTTTCTTGATGCATCGGGTGGGTATCTCAACAATAGGAAATGCCACGTCTTTGTTTGGAATGTTACATCTCGAGCTCTGACATCCATTGCTAAAGTTTTCCAATTCTCTATACTAGAAAATTGGTCCTACTTCAAATCTTTAGGGATTCCTATCTACCTCAAATCCTCTTATTCAAAGGTTTGGTAGAAAATCCTTGAAAAACTTAGTAATAAATTAACCCACTGGAGCACTCAATGGCTAAACCCAACAACACGAGTGATTCTTATCAAATTTGTTCTCTCATCTCTCCCCATTTATCAAAGCTTTTCTCTTCTTGCCCCAAAGTGTATCTCCAATCAGATGGCCAAAAGAATATGAAACTTCATGTCGCAAGTGTTGGTGAAAAGTATTAAACAATTAATAAACTATACAACGATTTAAATTGTCAACCTGAGGAGAGCGTAAACTTGTGAGGTACAAGAAAAATATATGCAGGTTCAGCGTAACACTAACTTAATCTAACATTCAAAAAGAAAACACACACTACTAAAATGGAATTTAAATCTAGGAAAGTGTGAAATTGTGTTAAAGGAAACTAATCTAATGCCTAGAAATAAAACACGTGACTGAAATTGAATGTAATTACGAAAGCATGAAATTGAAATTAATCTAGGAAAACATGAAATTGCATAAATGAAACATAAACACAATAAAGCATAAAATTAGTCAAGGGAAAAAATATTTATAACAAAACACATGTAAAAAAATGACAAGTAACAAATAACAAATGACAAACATATGCAGGCTCGCATGAAATCTAAATTAACCACTCAAAATAATAAATCTATTATGGAGAAATCAAAATATTTATTATAAAACATCAAATCCATTACAAAATGATCAAATCCATAACTACCTCTCAAAAAGATAAACTATTTTTCTATTTCTCTATCTCTAGAGAGGCCTCGAAGACCTCTAGTCGTAACTAAAATTTCACCACCTGCAATTGCTACTCTAGTTATCTCTTTTCATCTGCAAGAATCAAAGGATCCTGCCTCTCTATAGTTCATATCGATCTCTCCATTAAGAAATGCAACGATCATCATATAGTGATAATTGATCGATGACTCATGGCTAACGGATTCCTAAATATCTATGATGATAACAATAGATCCCAGAAGTTAGAATAAGAGCCAATGATGTATACGCAATTTGTTTGGTATAATGGTTTTTGTTTATCATGGCATTCTAATGTTCGGGATTTTCGCGATCAAAACTGCTGTGAAAAGGGTATGTCATCTCTTTCCCCTCACTCTCTTCTCCGGCAGTAAATACCCCTTTCGGGTGGTGATGTAAAAACTCCAATATCCCTTGCAAGCAGGTGGAGGTGGTATCCCATATTCCTATGATAGGTTTCGGATTGATACCATGTCCGGGTGGTTAAAAGTAATGATTTGGAGCTCAACTACAGGCAGGTTAAACTAAATTCAGTATTCTTTCAGGAGTCAAATCAATATCAATCTAATTAGTTGTTTATTTTGATCTTACAGGGGAATATTATCACCAGATGGGGGAATTAATAAGACATTCGATCCTAATCCGTCCTTTAATGAGGCCCCATCAAAATACGACTTCCACATTTAATTTCCTTACATCTTAATGTTTTTATTATGAGTATCTAGTTCTTCAATTACTAGGCACTGCCCCATATTACCATTTATTTACAACACACGACATCCCCATATAATTAGTCGCGTATACTGGGAAGTTGTGGGGACCCGTTAACAAGAGTGTGAGACACCATTATTGGACCGAAGCTATCTTTATCAGTCCCAAGGTTAACACAAGTAAAAAACTTAGTATATAAATTTATATAGCTCTTGGATGGGGTCAGTCTGTTTCATGTAAGCTATTATCCTTGATGAGCTTCCAATCGTTATCCAGTTAAGGTGTTTCGACGTCTATCAATGAGTTTTATATCCCTAACTTGTGTTCACTATTGAGATTGATATCCCCCATCGGCGGAGGGAGTAGCTACAAAGGTGTTGTTGCTGCAACAACCTCCCCAAAAAAAATCATGTTTTAGGGCCCCCCTTTGATTTTTAGTTTCTAATCCCTCATAGACTTCCTTTTCTCTCTAAGGATTCTTTTCCATAACTTAGTTTTTTTTTCACAAATAGAAAAACCTTAAAAAACTAAGCTGAAACTCAGTTTTTTCACCCACTGCATCGGATTAACCCAGTGAGCTGAGCCGACGTAGTGAAAGAATTAATCTTTAGCCTGTCAATTCTTGCTCTCCTTTTATCTTTTCCAGAAACCTTACACGAGTTTTTTGATTCGTTAGTAAAACTCAGACTCCAGAACCGATGTTATCGGTGAGGATTTTCAAGTTTGAAGTGATGTTTTGTTGTTAGAACTCCTCCAATGTATCGGATCATCTTAACAATACTTTTTGATGACATTGGAGGGAGTTGTGTTTCCTTATCTGCCAACCCGTGTCAGAAAATTTCCATAAGTTTTTCGATAGGCCGCTTCGAAAGTTTTTGCCAGTCGCATCGGCAAGACTCATTTCTTCGAGCCGATGTTGTCAAGTGCGCCCATCTTTATCAACCGATGAGCTTCCTGGAAGGCTAACTGATACCGTTGCAGGTGAACATAGTTTTCACCACCGCTAGAGTTTGAAGTTCTTTCCCATGATTCGATCTCCGGTAAGAAAGTCTGAGGCTATCCGGTAAGCGTCAGATCCACTCCAAACTTCCACCCGATACCGCCGCATTCACAGTTTGTTGTCGATCCAATGATTTTCCTTTTTGGGCACCAATGGCATTCTCGCTCGTGGGATATTAATTACCCATCTGATGTTTTTCCTATTTAATTCTTCGAGGGTCGTGTTACGGTTATTGTTGATTTCCATTTTTAGCACTCGCCCTCATCACTCTGTGGAGCTGTCAACCGTCGTGTGGATTTCGCCATCTACTCACGTTTTGTGCCCACCAACAATCGATGTGCTTTCACCAGGTAGGATTCGAGTCCTTTCCCAGTCATGTTTTTATGAATTTTATGGTAAACTTTGGTTTGGTCTTACAGGATTAGGTTTTCCCGTCCTTAGAAAGTAATTATCCCAAGACCATAGGTATTTTTCCTTGCATTTTTAGGTTTTGAAGACCTTTGAAAACAAATTTATCTATTCTACGTATTGAGCCCTAGTCGCTCCGCTCCTTGATAGCATGTCCATAGGTTTTATTTTTTCTTAACTACTCTGCGCCACTCATCCTCTCTGCTCTCTCCATGAGGGTTGTTATGTCAATAGGTTGCAGTAGCAGGGTCATGGCCAGATGAGCGTTTCATCGTCCGCGCCACTCCCTATTCTTATCATCAAAATGGGAGCAGTGTGGGTATCACCGCTGGCCGAGGTAGTTTTAAGAGGATCCTATGCCCAAATTTCTTTTAAATCCAAAAGGTTCTTGAAGTTGTGAGCTACAAAGGGGATCCCTGTTGTTCCCATAGAGAATATCCTTGTTATCTAGTCGAAAGATGGGTAGGGCTTGTTTGCCGGAAGCCAGGGGTATTTTTTTTTAAACCTAGCGCATGAGATGCCCGTTGCTTGGCTTTATTCAGCAGTAATCGTGTTTTAACTTGGGGTTATAAGGTGGATGGAGGTTGTTTCCTTCACATCACAGAGCTTGTTGGGATGTTTCAAAATGAGTTGGTAAAGTTTTGATTAAAAAATGACCTCATGTTGTTTTCAATTTGTTTTCAATCTTAGATATAGTTGTTTTGTTCAGTATTTATTTATCATGCATGCATACTAAGAGATTGAAATAGATATAAGACATTGTTTGGTGTTTTGACAGCCTCAAATTTTATTTAGCACCATTCCTAAAATGAGAAAGAAGAAGGTCCAGACTATGGGAGATGATCCAGAGATAGAAATAGTACTGAAGCTTGAAATTATTTATGAAGACACAAAATCTTTCACTGGAGTCAAGCCATAATTCATATGGGGTCAAATATATCAGATGATCAAGGACCAGGTTGTCCCAGAAGTAGGTTTAGAATACATACCAATATATGCAAATATAATGAAGTCTGTTATCATGAAAGTGTCTACACATCCCGAACTCTTCCCATGTGCCGAGGTAATCGACTGGATTCTTCCAAGGGAATATATAACTAATATGATTCTGCCAAACATTAGTGGACAATTTTTTGCTTCCTACAGCTTGGAATATGTAGCTCAATCATGTAATCCACCTACACCTCAGATCTATATGACAGAAAAGTGGATAAAGGAGCTAGACTTGGATGTTTTTGATTGTGTAAGGGGTATGATGGTTCCTGGAAAGCAGTTTTGCATGAAGCCTTCACGAGAATATGAAACCACCAACTTACATACCCCATACCAGCTTCTAGATTTGATGTTAAACCAGATTTTTGCTGGGATAATGGAAGGATTTGCAAGTTAAGTTGGGTACCATTGATTTATTTTGTAGCTACAAAGGGTATCATCTTTAACTGGGCCAATGTTATAGCAAATGGACTATCTTCATGCATAAGTGCAACACTTGGGGGTTTGACATAGAGGAAGTTAGATTTTTATATGAGCTCTTTTCTAATTGATTGCATTTTGTGCACCCACCAGTTCACAGCACTAAATTGCAAATGGGAAAAGACCAAGACCCCTGTATATTTTGCATATTAGATATTTTGGGTGCACAAATACTATAGTTTCTATAAGAGCATATGTGAGGATTTCTTAATGCCACTTTACAGGCTAATATTGATCACATACTGCAATTGCATGTATGAAAGAGCATTGGAGACGGTGAGTGACAATGGGGATTATTAACTCTCAGAGGAAGGTCTGTACTTAAGAATGTATGGAGGATCGAAAGGCCCTTCCTTGTTGCCAAAGTATGCTACTAACTATTTTATTCAGAAAGAGGTGGTGAGGCAGCTCTACATAGATGGGATCGGAAATTTCTTATTTGATATGAAAAAGGATGTATAGCCATCACTACATTTCTGCATAGGTAGTTATAAGTTTACCAAGGTGAAAATTGAACTAGAGTTTATGAAAGAATTAGAAACCTTTCATTTTGGAGAGAAACATTTTCAAAGAAATGATTCGGCACACAAGATCTCAAAATATTGCGCGTCAACAGGGGTAAACTTTGAATACACAAATTTTTGGGATAAAGATGAAGAGATATACCGCAACACATGCAACATGGTTGCCTTAAGCAAAAGGTTCAAGAATAAAATAACAATTGTGGGAGGAAAAGGAAGAAGTAGTGGTACTGCTAAACAACAAAAGAAAGAAGAAAAAGCTGCAAAGAAAAGGGAAGAGGAAGCCTGCAGATTGTTACATGAAGCAGAGCATCGATTAGTAGAGGAGGCACAACGATAGAAGGAAGAACAAGAGTAAAGGCAGAGGGAGGAGAGTGAAAGAATACAAAAGGAAGCGGTTTATCGAGCAAGAGAAATAGAAGAAAAGGAAATCGAAGAACTTAAGAGGAGGGAGGAGGAAGATCAAGACCAGAAAAATATGGAGCAGGAATAGGCCCATCATAACCCCATGGATTCATTCGTCCCATCAAGTAGCACAATGGCAGGGAACCCATCTCCATCGATAGATCTTGAATTGATACCCTTTAATCCATCTCGGGAGCAAGCTGTAGCGAATCCGGATACAATATTTTTTTACCCAGATAAGAAGAGGATAGTGAGGAGAAGAGAAAAGAGAATGAAGTCAGGTGATCAACCCGTGGTTGTCATGGTCACTGAAGAGATGGTTATGCACAAGACCAATGAAGACCCTCGACTTCTTGCAATGGTAGGTTTAGCAGCAGCCTAAGCCAATGTGGTTATTGTCAGTAAAAATTTTGAGGATGTAGATCAATCGAAAGAAAAGTTGTCTCGAATGACAGAAACCTTGAGAAAGGAGAGAGGAGAGGGACAAGAGTTAAAGAGGAAATATGACGATACCTTGTCAGATATTGAGAAGCTCAAGGGATCATATAAGATATTGCAATCGGACAAGGTTTCACTAACTTTGTCAATAGCAATCACTGAAGGTGAGAAGAGAGATCTTGGAGGAAAAGTTTCTGAGTTAGAGAAGCAGAAAGCCGCAATAAGCAAGAGAACAGAAGAAATGGAGGCTCATAATAGTCTACTAAAAGAACAACTCAAGGTAGCTAAGGAAAATTAGCTTGAACTTATTCCTTTTCATAGCTAAGCCTACCTAATGCAAAGAAAAATACACCAAGTTCAGCTAAAACTGGCAAAAGAACTATACAAAATCAAGCAGATAGAAGTCAGGCTAAAAGAAATAACAGATAACTCATCTGGGTTCAAACAGGAGGTAACGAGATTTGCAGAGATGATTCAAATTCAACTGCTTTGGATTGAAGCCAATCCAATTTTTCCAGATCACATACCCTAGAAAATAGTCGCAGGGTTGAAGATGGAATTGGCCATCCTGGATCTCAGCAGCAAAGCCTGTAAGATTGCACACCATGATCGATAAGACTGTGGAAAAGTGTAAAGAGTTTTACATGAAAATTATTGCCACAAATAACAAGTGCCAAGCTTCGACAACCATGTAGATTCAGGACTGCCCGAAAAAAGGAGCAGCATTTGAAGAATCTGCAAGACAAGTTGCAGGTAGATGAAGAAAGTATCCAGAAAGTTGATAATATTGATGAAGGAGTTATCAGAAATTGGGTTTCACAAGCCTTAGTGCATAAGTATCTGTTAGAATAATGGTTAGTGCAATTCCGAGCAAGGTTGAAGGAAATCGAATCGCAGCTCGCCAAGCACGAGTTGACGGCATGCATACTAGAGCCGGTGGATTTTCGAGTCATAGCTGTTGAAGCTCGTACATGGGATGTTTTCATTAAATTATCAACTGGTCCCTCTTAATTTTTTATTTATTCACACATGGCATTTATATGTAATATTTTGTATTTATTCCAAATTTTCCTAGTGAGCACACTAGAGGACAAAAATTTTGTAATCAAAGAGATAAGGGAGCCCAAAGGGCTAGGGAATCTAAAAGGTCATTTTGTGAAAGTATAAGTAGGAGTGGAGTAGAAGAGATAGAATAATTATTCTAGATCTCTTATGTTGAAACTTTTGTAAGGAGAACTATTTATTTTTATAATAAAGATGACTGGATTTTCGTTGGAGGAAGGACTGTATGAGATTCAAGATGGTTGTGTGGATCCTTGAATGAGGAATTTTGACATGCTTTACTATTTGTGAGATCATTCTAAACCTGCTGAACTATTTATGTGTTTATGAATGATTTAATTTTTTGTTATGAATCTTATGCAGTAAAATGAGTAATAAATGTTTTAACTTCACAAAGCTATCTTTGTGCTATTTTTCTGTTATATTATGTATGGAGAATCTAATGGCTATTTGTAGGATTCTGTGTGCAAACAATACAGTATATTTACTCATTTCAATATAAGTTTTCTCCCTAGGAATAAATTAGAATAGATTAGCTTAGACTAGTTGTTCTTTTCTTTGGGTGATTGAGGGACAATTGATTCATGTAAGGCGAGAGGTAATACCCTGCGCAGCTCACTACGCAACTAAATGCTTGTGAGGTTCTTGTTTTGTCAATCACCTGCATTTAGTTTAGGCACTTTCATATCATTCATAAAATATAAAAAATTACATAAACGGTGAACCGTGCCGCAACCGGTAAAATAGACTTAAAAATTCCTTTAAATCTACGGTAGTCGGGCCGCTAACCTGACGGTTTTCCCATTCCAAAAGATAAACGATTTAATTGGGAACAGTTATTGGGGAGAATCCCTACTGTTGGTACCTGGGATTTTCCAGGAATCAATAGTTTTGGTGCTAGAAGGAGGGTCTCCAGTGCATGGCTGGCAGAGGAAATTTGTTTACTCGAAACTATTCCACTGGTGATAACTTTGAAACTAGTTTTTTTCTTAAGAGCGAGTAAACCCTAAAGTAGAAACTGCAAAACAGATTTACCACGTTCCTTTGGAGGTAGTTGATCACTTCAGGATACACACAAGGTCTTATGTGAAGAATCTTGGAGGATTGCAGACAATCCCTGAATTACCAAGAAGGAGGGATCCTAGAAGAACACCCACTTACACGGAAGATTCAATTTTGGTGGGAAACTTGGAAGAATTGGTGAATTTGTCCTTACAAAAAATTGTTCAACCACTTGATCAGTTAGGACCAGATTCCTCGGTTTTTTCACCTTTTTAGTCGCCTTTGCAGTCACCAATTCAGTCTCCACCGCAATATTCTCACAGAATCATGGCTGGGAATGCACCCCCGAATGCTAATCAGCCTAATGCTAATAATCCTAATCCACCACCAGCTTGGAGAGCTAGAACTCCATTCAGCCTGACTCCTCCATTGCATGCTTTTCCTCAGAACGTTGATAAATCATTGCATAAGACGTTTGATCCGGGAGAAGGCCTATCTATGGATGACCACTTGCAAAGTTTTTTTCTTGGCTATAGATATTTTAGCGGTAGAGCATGAGGATGTAGTGTGTAGACTGTTTCCACACATTCAAAGCTAAAGCATCAATCTGGTATTTTGGTTTACCTGCAAATTCTATAACGAATTGGGATATTTTGAACAATTGTTTAAAGGAAAGTTTGGTAGCCAAAGAAATACTGTCGCTCTCATGAAAGAATTGCTTGCTCTAAGGATGGACAAGAAAGAGAAAGTGCAGGATTTTAGTCAGAGGCTTGCTGCCCATTTAAATAATTTCAGTGCTGCCATAAAACCCGCTGAAGAAACTTTAATGGAATATTACACTTCAGCACTTTCCCCTGACATAGCAATGTTTGTTAAGAGGTCAGTAAATCCTTCTTTGGTAGAAACTTATGAAGAAGCCAAGAAAGTAGAGGATGAAATTGAAAGTATAAAAAAATAGACCACAGAATCATATATAAGGACTTTTAGTAGTAAGAAACTTGTGTTGTTGACTAGAGCCAAAGAGGAGCATTCAAATGAGTTAGAAAATGTTGTTAAAATGGTAAAAAATCTATCAAACAAAATTGTTGATTTAGAAGAATATAAAGAAGCCAGTTTATCCAGAAAACAGTTCAAACCATTATTCAAGAAAAGAGATGAAAGTGGTCCACCCCAACCACCTACGCATAGTTCTTCTGTTTTAAATTTCAATGAAGTTGGAATGGAAAATTTTTGAACTTTTCATCAAGAACCACATTCTAAGAAAAGCTATCCAGAATGGATAAATTTGATGACTCTGGTGATCAACCAAATTTTAGATGCTCAAATAAATGAGCCCGACGTAAAAGAGGAAAGGGAAAATGAACCAGAGGAACCACTTGAAACAACAATGGTTTTGTGGGACTGTGCACCTATGTTGGGGTTAGAATAAGAAGATACTACTGAGGAAATCAATTTTCAGCAGTCAATGTCACAACAAGAAGCAAGGGACCAATAATGGATGAAAGTATATTACTGCCCAAGATTAGGAATATTCAGGAGAGTATGAATAAAATCAACAGTAATACACAAAGCCCTCCTAAGTCAAATTTGGTTATTACTAAAGACAAAGTCACGACAGTCAGTATGCCTGTGAAGGTTGCAAAAGGTAAAGTGCAGAGTAACAAGAAAAGTTCATCAGAAGGAGATATGGGATATGACATAATAGAGGATATCAAGAAAATGAAGCCAATATTTCTTTATTTGAAATGTGTAACTTACCTCAACAAAGAAAGAATCTCTTAGAATCCTTTGAGTCACAAACCAATAAATCCAAAGATGATGTACAATTAGAGGAAATTATCAGTGAAGCTAGCATTGAGGGAAAAATAAATCCCAAACATTACCATTTCTACTTTCTTTTGAGATTTTCAATCACAATGTACACAATATCTTGGTAGATTTTGTAGCATGCTCTAATGTTATGCCTCTTTCGATCTGTAGAAATATAAATGGTCAACCCACACCTTCTTCATGTAAAATCATCCAGTTGGATAGAAAATTAGTTAAAGTGGTAGGAGAAATGAAGGATGTGTTGATACGCTTATCTGCGGACGAAAGGGTTTTCCAATTTATAGACATGATCATGGTCATGGATATACCAAAAGCATATGGATTGATCTTGAGCATGGACTGGTTTGCAAAACTAGAAGGATATTTTGCAACTGACTAGTCTCACATGTGGCTGCCCTATAAAAACTGTCAGAATCATATCAAAGTGATGAGGGAGCCACATATGAAACACAATGTGATGCAACTAGAAGGAAAAAATGAACTTGTAAATTTTTCACATTCATTTTTTGGTAATTATTTCATTAAGATTGAACTGGGAAACTATCAAGCAGAAGAAGCCAGTGATGAATTAGATACACAGTCCGAGCTCCTTCAGTTTTTGCGTACTGATAAGATTGATTGTAACATATTTAATTTAGTTTCTAATTTAGAAAGTAGTTCTGATAATATAGAATTAGAATATAAATTTTGGTTGTTATATTTTGATGGTTCTAAGACTCAAAAGGATCAGGAGTCGGTTATATCTTGATTGATCCAGATAAAAATAAAAAATAAAATAAAAAAAAAATAAAAATAAAAATAAACTTTCTTGTAGATTAGAATTCGAATGTATTAATAACACAGCAGAATATGAAGCTTTAATCCAGGGCTTAAAGAAGGCTATTGAATTCAAAGTTAGGAATCTAAAAGTTTTTGGTGATTCTGAAATAATTGTCAAACAGGTTCAAAACACATTTCATTTTCTGTCACCACACTTGAAAGGTTATCATAATGAAGTTTGGGAACTTATAATGAATTTTAATGCATTTAATATCATTTCGATTCCTAGACTACAAAATGCAGCAACTGATTTGTTAGCTACTTCTGCTGCAAGATTAGTGCCTACTAATAATAGATGCTCAATTGAATTGATTTTCAGGCCAGCTGTACCAGATAATATCACCAATTTGAGGGTATTCGATGACGATCTAGAAATCTTGGAGTTTTTAACAAATGATGAGAATTTCAAAGACTCTGTGATTGATGACGAAGAACATCAAGCCAATCTCCAAAGTGGGAACTTCATACCTAAAGGGGCCAGAACATTGGAGGGAATGTTTGAGTTGAATAACAAATTCAGGAAGCCAACCAATGTCAAAACACACAGTTCATCTATACATTATGAGCTGGTTAATCTTGGGACAGAAGTTGAACCCAAGTATGTGAACTTGGGGAAATGTTGTTCACCGTGTGAAAGAAGCAAATTCATCAGTTTATTTCAACAATATAAAGATGTCTTTGCTTGTAATTATGAATATTTGAAGACTTATGATACCTGCATCATCCAACATTGTTATTCCTATTAAAGTGGGTGTGAAACCATTTCAGCAGCCACTAAGGAAGATGCATCCCAAGATGGAACCCCTGATTCAAATTGAAGTAAAAAACTTACTTGATGCGAAGATTATTTTCAGATTTTGACACTCAGATGGGTGGAGAATTCGGTACTAGTAAGGAAAAATTCTAGTGAAATAAGACTATGTGTAGATTTTCAGAAATTTGAATCGTGCCTTAGACAAGGATAATTATCCAGGCTCACCAATGGAGAAAATATTACAGATGGTTTCAGGCTATGAATTGTTCTCCTTATTGGACGGGTTTTCAGGCTACAACCAAGTCTTGGTAGCAGAACAAGATAGGCTGAAGACCACATTTTGTACGAAGTGGGGGACTTTTGCTTACAGAAGAATGCCTTTTGGTCTCATTAATGCTGGAGCGACCTTCCAAAGGGAAATGGAAATAGATTTCTGCGGTTTGATTGGCCACAATGTGCTAGTCTATCTGGATGACGTAACAGTTTTCTCCAGAAAAAGAGAAGAGCATGTGTTCCATCTAAACCAAATTTTTTATCGCTATTGAAAATATGGTATCTCTTTAAATCCTAAGAAATGTGTTTTTGCAGTGTTAGAAGGAAAGCTATTAGGTTACATCATTTCTAAAAGGGGGATCTCCATAGACCCAGAAAGGATAGAATCTATAGCACAAATCCCCTTACCCCACAATAAGAAAGGCATGCAATATTTCGTGGGAACTATAAATTTTGTCCAAAGGTTTGTACCTGATTTTGCTCAAATAGTCAAGCCTTTGCAACAGACGGTTAAGCAAAATGTACAGACATAGAAAAGGGTGCATTTAAAAAAATCAAAGCAGTGATAGCCCATGCACCTTCCCTCAAAAGTCTTGATTTTGAGAAAGATTTTATCATGTACACTTTTTCTTCTGATGACTTGCTCGCAGAAGTGCTTACACAAAGAGAAGAAAGGGGAGATGAGTACCCCATATCCTTCATGAGCACTGGTTTGCAAGGTGCTAAATTGAATTACCCTGCTATTGATAAACATGCATATGTAGTCTTTAAGGTAGTAAAACAATTCAGGCCATACATCCTCAAGAATAGAACCAAAGTGGTTGTTCCTCACCTGGCAGTTAGAACCCTTTTCGTGCAGAAAAAATTGGGAGAAAGAATATGAAATTGGGTAACAGCTTTGCAAGAGTATGATTTAGAATTTAAACTAGCCACCATCATCAAAGGATAAGGGATTTGCAAGTTAATGGCTGAAATTCAAAGCAATCAGGACGATGATTGGGAGAATGAAGCTGAGTTTCATATGATTGATATGTGTCTTATATGTACAGCCCCAGAACCT
The DNA here is from genome assembly GCA_001517045.1 of Pseudotsuga menziesii. Classification (NCBI taxonomy): domain Eukaryota; kingdom Viridiplantae; phylum Streptophyta; class Pinopsida; order Pinales; family Pinaceae; genus Pseudotsuga; species Pseudotsuga menziesii. The sequence goes on along the minus strand of LPNX010968214.1, from coordinate 305,151 downwards.
TGGTACAGAGATCCGATATACTATCTCCAACAGGGATAATTACTTGAACATTGGAATTATAAACAAAGAAGAGTACTACGATTGAAGTTATCATCTTATCAGGTAATTAATGGAGATCTTTTCAGGAAGAACTATGATGGAGTATTTCTAAGATGCCTAGAATAAGAGGATGCATCTAAAGTTGTTAAGGAGTTACATGATGGCCCTGCTAGAGGTCATTTTTCAGGAGATACTACGGCACATAAGATTCTAAGTGCTAGATATTATTGGCCAACCTTGTTTAAGGATGCTCATGCTTGCGTACGGAAGTGTGACACGTGCTAGAGAAGTGGTGTGAGACAAGCAAAGATAGCTGGGACATTGCATCTAATGATTGTTTCGGATCCATTTGAACAATGGGGAATTGATATTATTGGAGAAATCAATCCAAATTATTCATTGCAGCACAAATATACTCTCACAACCATCGATTACTTCACAATATGGGTGGAAGAGATTCCATTATGGAAAATGAACGAAGATGCAGTCATAGACTTCTTATAATGGAATATTATGACCAAGTTTGGGGTTCTAATTTCCCTGGTTTTTTATAATGCATCTTAATTTTCATCAATTAAACTTATTGAATTTTCTAATGAGAAAGTAATGAAATTACATTATTCTACTAACTATTATCTACAAGGTAATGGATTAGTTGAATCAACTAACAAAAATCTCATTAGAATTTTAAAGAAAACTGTCATAGAAAACTAGATAAGTTGGCATGTAGCTCTTCCAAATGCACTATGGGTTGATAGGGTCACACCCAATAATTCCTTAGGCATGTCACCTTATACTTTAGTTGATGGAAAGGAAACTATTTTACCCCCTAACATTTTGTTGTCGTCTTTTCAGTTAGCCCAAGCATCCAGAGGGTCTGGTAGTGAGATTTTACGAGATCGAATCAATACCTTGTTGAAGTTAGAAGAGTCTAGGCTCAAGTCTAAAGAGAGATTTAAACACCATTAGGATATTGTGAAGAAATGTTTTAACAAACGTAAGTCCAGGAATAGAAGATTTGAAGTAGGATATTTGGTTCTCAAGTGGGATCAACCACATGACGAAAAGGGAAAGCATACTAAGTTTCAACGTCTATGGATTGGCCCATTTCATATTGCTGCAAAGTTAGGCCCCTCAACATATAAGTTATTGGATCTACAGGGGTGGGAAGAGAATCTGCCTATCAATGGTTTGGTTCTCAAACCTTACTTTACTTAATTCCTTAGAAGTCTTTTGTACATAAATAAACTTTACATTTGTTTTGATTTCTCTTAGCCATGTTTGCTTTCTTTCTACTGATTTTCTTTTCTTTGCTTTTGATTTAATTCATCTTTTTCTTTGCTTTATTTTAGTTTAATTCAAATAAGCCAGCTTAGCTCTTAGTGCTTGGAGGACATTGGAATTTGGACAAACTGCCAAAATTTTAAACCAAAGAACTACTCATTGATTTATCTATGTCAAAATTTAATCATGACAAGATTCTTTAATTCGATAGAGTATTGACAGGAAGTTATTTTTTGGAGAACACGTTGAAGCCCTATTTTAAAACCCTGTTAAATAACTAAGGTAGGAGAAGTCTTGAATACTATTTTGGGGCTCCATCCACCTCACATTAATATCTGTCCTAGGAAGCTTGTAGCTGAAGACCCACGGAAAGGGAACAGAGAATGGGTAGGTGTATGGTACTATTCAAAATAATCCCATGCCACGAATGAAAGAGAAAAGTATATATCTATAAAAGGAGTCAAATTTCCAAGAAAGATGCATATCAAAAAGATATATTGAACAAAAAAAATCAGTAAAATGATTGGATTGCTCAGAGGTTCTTCTTCGTCCTTGAGATCAAAACCAAATATCACACACAAAAGGACACCATGGATGGAAGAAACTAAATCAAATCTCAAATACAGAAGAAGCAATCCTAAAAGACTCAAAAGACAAAAGTCTTACGCATTAAATGAATGCAAAAAGGGCATGGGAATCAAGAACAAATGAATATGTCTGTCCAAACTCTGTCACGATCATGTGGTGTCTCATCCAAAAGCAACCAAATGCAGAGGTAAATGAATCTCACACTTTGGCCTCATAAGAGTTATCAAGACTTTGAAACCTAGTTACCATACCCAAGGGACTAAAATCAATGAGATGTTCTAAATCTTACATTCCTAGAAGAGGTCTAAATTTTTAAATGAGTTTGAAAAGACAAAATGGGAAAAGTTGGTCTAAAATTTGTCATAAAGGAGTTTTGTGTTTGAATGATGGTTTTTCCAGATATCTGTGTTTCCCAGCTAATCACCAATTGTTGCTGCTGCAACAACCTCCCAAATAAATTTCATGTTTTAGGGCCCCCATTTGACTTTTAGTTTCTAATCCCTCATAGACTACCTTTGATCTCTAAAGACCCTTTTCCATAACTGAACCTTTTGTCCACAAATAAAAAAACCCTACAAAACAAAGCTGAAACTCAGTTTTTTCACCCACTGCATCGGATGAACCCGTCGAGTTGAACCGACGTAGTGAAAGAACTAATATTTATCCTGCCAATTCTTTCTCTCCTTTTATCTTTTCCGAAAAACTTATGCGAGTTTGCCGATTCATCGGTAAAACTCAGACTCTAGAGCCGATGTTATTGGTGAGGATTTCCAAGTTTGAGCCGATTTGTTTTTGTTAGAAATCCTCCGATGCATCGGGTCATCTTGACAAAAATTTCCTACAACATCAGAGGGAGTTGCATTTCCTTATCCGCCAGCCCGTGTCAGAAAATTTCCATAAGTTTTCTGATAAACCGCTTCGGAATTTTTTGCTGATCGCATCAGCAAGACTCATTTGTTAGAGCCGATGTTGTTGGGTGCGCCCATATTTGTCAACCAATGTTCTTCCTAGAATACTAACCGATACCATTTCGGGTGAACACAGTTTTCACCACCGCTAGAGTTTGAAGTTCTTTCCCATGATTCGATCTCCGGTAAGAAATTCTGAGGCTATCTGGTAAGCGTCGGATCCACTCCAAACTTCCACCTGATACTGCTGCATTCACAGTTTGTTGTTGATCCGATGATTTTCCTTTTTGGGATTCAACGACGTTCTCGCTCGTGGGCTATTTATTACCCATCTGATATTTTTCCTATTTAAGCTGTCGAGGGTCATGTTACAGTTATTGTTGATTTCCATTTTTAGCGCTCCCCCTCATCACTCTGTGGAGCTATCAACCGTCATGAGGATTTCACTAGCTATGCACGTTTTGCGCTCACCAACAATTGGTATGCTTTCGCCAGGTAGGATTCGAGTCCTTTCCTAGTCACATTTTTACGAATTTTATGGGAAACTTTGGTTTGGTATTATGGGATTAGGTTTTCCCTTCCTTAGAAAGTATTTATTCGAAGACCATAGGTAGTTTTCCTTGCATTTTTAGGTTTTGAAGACGTTTGAAAACACCTTGTTCTCTCCTGCATATTGATCCCTGGTCGCTCCGCTCCTTTCTAGCGTGACCATGGGGTTTCTTTTTTCTTACCTGATCCACACCACTCATCCTCTCTTCTCTCGCCATGAGGGTCGGTATGTTAGTAGGTTGTAGTAGTAGGGTCATGGCTAGATGAGCATTTCACCGTATGCACCACTCCCTATTATTATCATCAAAACAGGAGCAAAGTGCGTATCACCGCTAGCTGAGGTAGTTTTAGGAGGATCCTCTACCCAGATTTCATTTAAATCCACCTGTTTATTGAAGTTGTGATCTATAGAGGGGATCCCTGTTGTTCCCATAGAGAAGATCCTTGTTATCCATTCACAAGACGGGTAGGGAATATTTGTCGGAAGCCATGGGTATTTTTGTTTAAACCTAGCACATGAGATGTTCATTGCTCGCCTCTATTCAGCATTAGTCATGTTTTAAATTGGGGTTATAAGGTGTATGGAGGTTGTTTCCTTCTCGTCACAGAGATTGTTGGGATGTTTCAGAATGAGTTGGTAAATATTTTGATTTAAAAATGACCTCGTGTTGTTTTCTGTTTGTTTTCAATCTCATATATAGTTGTTTTGTTTAGTATTTATTTATCATACATGCATACTAAGATATTGAAATATATCTAAGACATTGTTTGGGGTTTTGACAGACTCAACTTTTATAAGCACCATGCCTAAAAAGGGAAAGAAGAAGGTCCAGGCTACAAGAGATGATCCAAAGATAGAAATAGTACCGAAGCTTGAAATTATCTATGAAGACACAAAATATTTCACTGGAGTTGAGCCAGAATTCAAATGGGGTCAAATCAATCAGATGATCAAGGATCAAGTTGCCCCAGAAGCTGGTTTAGAAGACATACCAATATATGAAAATATAATGAATTCCACTATCATGAAAGTATCTACATGTCCCGAACTCTTCCCATGTGCCGAGGTAATCAACTAGATTCTTCTAAGGGAAGATATAACTAAGATGGTTATGTTAAACACTAGTGGACAAGGTTTTGCTTCCTACAGCCTGACATATGTAGCTCAAGCATGTAAGCTACCTACACCTCAGATCTATATGACAAAAAAGTGGAAAAAGGAGCTACACTTAGATTTTTTCGATTGTGTAAGGAGAATGATGGTTCCTGGGAAGCAGTTCCACACAAATCCTTCAGGAGAATATGAAACCACCAACTTATGCACCCCATACCAGCTTCTAGATTTAATGTTAAGCCATATTTTTGGTCGGGATAATGGAAGGATTTATAAGTTAAGTTGGGTACCATTGATTTATTTTGTAGCTACATAGGGTATCATCTTTAACTGGGCTGACATTATAGCAAACAGTCTATCTTCATGCATAAGTGCAGCACTTGGGGGTTTGACGTAGAGGAATTCATAGTTTTATATGAGCTCTTTCCTAATTGATTGCATTTTGTGCACCCATCAGTTCCCAGTACTAAATTGAAAATGGGATAAGACCAAGGCCCCTATATGTTCTTCATATTAGATCTTTTGGGCACACACATACTATACTTTCTATAAGAGCATCTGTGAGGATTTTTAGTGTTGCTTTACAAGCTAATATTCCTCACAGACTGCAATTGCATGTCTGAAAGAGCATTGGAGATGGTGAGTGACAATGGGGATTATTACTTCTCAGAGGAAGGTCTATACTTAAGAATGTATGGAGGATCGAAAGCCCCTTGTTTCCAAAGTATGCTACTGACTATGTTATTCATAAAGAGATGGTGAGGCAGCTCTATATAAATGGGATCAAAAATTTATTAGTTGATATGAAAAAGGTCGTATACCCACCACTACCTTTCTACATAGGTAGTTATAAGTTTACCAATGTGAAAAGTGCACCAGATTTTGTTAAATAATTAGAAAACTTTCATTTTGGAGAGAAACATTTTCACAGAAATGATTCGGCACACAAGATCTCAAAATATTGCGCATCAGCAGGGGTGAAATTTGAATACACAAATTTCTAGGATAAAGATGAAGAGATATACTGCAACGCATGCAACATGGTCGCCCTAGGCAGAAGGTTCAAGAAGAAAATAAAAATTGTGGGAGGCAAAGGAAGCAGTAGTGGTACTATTGAAACTGTTGAGGCCTGGAAATTCGCAGGCAACAACAGCAAGTGATTCTCCCCAATCAACGTTCCCAACTAGCCCGTGATTGTTTGGTGTAGGGAATCCGTCCGGTTTGCGGTCCGGCTACCGTAGGTCAAGTAACAAAAACAAAGGGTTTTACCGGTTGCGGCCCAGTCCACCATGTATATTTTTGTATTTTTTACTTTAAGTATGATATGCAAGTGCCTATCTAAGATGCAGATTGATGAAGAATGCGAGGATTGGTCATAATGTGATGTGCAGGTTCTTACCTCTCGTCTTAGACTCTCTTGCACCTGAATCACACACAACTGAAAAAACAATACTAACTAAGCTATACCTAGGGAGCAAGATTATTAATTCATGAGTAACGTAATACTATTCATATGTTAAGATAAATCACAGATAGTTGTTCTTAGAATCAAAACACATAAACATGAATAAAGATATGCACAACAAGATAGCTCGTCATCTGCTAAAACATTCATTACTCATAGTGGAAATTATCACAGAATAAACCAGAGAACATTCAAATAAGAACATAGGTTCAGAAAGTTAGAACGCTCTCACAGATAATGAAATAGAACTGAAAACGAAATAGTTCCCCTTCAACATTGTTCATTTCATCACATTTGAATATTCCACACAGCACTTTCTCCAACAGGCAAAATTGTAATTTTATTATTGCAAAACGAAGTAGTTCCTCTTACAACAAGTAGTTCACAAGTTTCTCCGGGAAAAATCCCCTCTCCTATCTAATTCTTCTATATTTATACAAAAGCAAAACTGTTGGGCTACACACAATGACTCTTGGGCTTCCCCAACACTTCACCTCCCACACTTTCTTACATTAAGTGCTTATAGAATTTACAATATATTACAATAAAACAAACAAATAAAGAACTTATGAGGAGGGCCCCGCTTGACTGTTCAAAACTTCTTCCATGCTGAAGCTTATGAGGCAATGTTTTCAAACTCATAAGGTTCTAAAAAACAAATATTAATTTCAAATTTAGCGTCCTGATTTCTTATTACTTCGATCCTGGCTGAGCTCAAGCGAAGTTGATCCTCTAGCAACTGTACACTATCCACGGAATGAGCTACCTCATTTCTCAAGGTCTGCTCGTCTAGGGTTTTGATGTGCTGAATCCTTTGTTCATCTTCCTGATATCTACTTTGAAACATCTCCAAAAATAGGTTGTGGTCTGGAAAGGTGTCCATTCTCTGTTCAGCATCAAGCTGGCAACGATTATAAGTAATCAAAAGTCTCCTGCAGAACTATGTACAAGCTCCCTTTGTCTTCTTTACAACCTTCTTAAATTCTTCAGCTGTGTTTATGGAAAACTCCAATAAATCATAGTCTTGGCTCAAGCCTTGTTGATCTCTTGCTGGTAGATCTACAGGGGTTTCCTCATTTGCTTCTAATCTGGCTATTCTTCCTATCAGGATTTCTAGAATGTCCTGTGATCTATCCATGAAATATGAAGAAGTTTCTAAAATTTCTTCTAGTCTATTGTCTATTTGCACAACCTTGCACCTCTCTTCTTCTATTGATACTTGTAGCTAGTGCATATTTCTCCTTTGCGCTAAAACATGCTCCTTGAAAGGCTGAAGGTTAGCTTGTTGTTCTCTGGCTTCTTCTAGAGCTGATGCTAATGAAGTAGCTTGTTCTTTAAGCTCTGCTATCTACACCTGAGATTGCCTCTCTGACTCCTCCAAGGCATCTTTCTGTAACTCCAACTCCCCTATCTTACTGAGCAGCTGATCCTTTTCTGTATGAAGGCTTTCACATATCATTTTCAACTCATCCTTTTCAGTCCTTAGCCCTTGACATTCCTGCTACAATTTTTCTATATTTTCCTGGGCAACCTCCAGAGATCTCTCCTATACTTGGAGGAACTGGAGCTCAGCTTTTGAAGACTTTATTTCATGTTGCATATCTTCAAACTTTCTTTTCAATCTACTACTTTCCTCTCTCTCCCTTCTTAGGGTATCCTTTAGTTGGGCAGCAGACTTCTTTGACTGTTCAAGATCAATCATTATCCGATCCACATTGTCCTCAGAAGCATGGATCAATGATGCTCCAGCTCTGATAGTGAATCTTGGATCCTTGTCTATCCCATGCACCACTATTGCATCATTTATCATTTTCCCCGACTGCCCTCCAATCTCGACCTTCCTCTCGATCCTATTCACAATTCTTTTTGTTTCCCTGTCATAAAAAATAGTGTTGAAGTCCGGCACCTCTTCCCCTTTCTTCTGTTCAAAAGGGATCAGCCTTAGGGTAGGCACAACAGCCTGTCCTAATGTGCTTCTAGCAGCTGCCTCAAGATATTGAACGTCAAGGTTACCCACATCCTGAACATAAATGTATACAAGATCGGAAGCTTGTTACTCTGTTAGTTTTAATCTTTTTGCTTTCTGCTTCCTAAGTTCCTCATCCATTTTCCTTTTCCTTTCTTCTTTTTCAATGCTGGCAGCTTCTTCTGCCTTTCTAGCTGCCTCTTGTTCAACTTTTCTCTTTTCTTCCTCCTCACCTTTAAGCCATCTTTCAGCTTCCTGTGCTAGTCTCCTAGCATATTCATCTCTTTTTCTTGCCTCCTCTTCCTCTGCCCTTTTCTACTCATCCTGTCCTTTCCCGCCTTTAGTCGTGATTTTATTTTTAAATCTTCTTCTTAATGCAGTTATGTTTTCTGCATTTCAGAAAATTGATTCGTCTTTATCCTAGTGGCTTGTATACTCAAAATGTACATTTGCTTCCGTGTAGTGCTCTGCCACTTCATTCCGGGAATCATTCCTGTGGAAATTTATTTCCCTAAAATGGAATTTCCCCAATTCTTCTACAAATTCATCCGCTTTCTTAACTCTTGTGAACTTATAGCTTCCCAACCTGAATTGTAAGGGAGGATAAGTTGCCTTTTTATGTTCAAATAAAAAACTCCCTATGCCATCTAAGAAGCCTTGCCTAACTGCCTCTTTGTGTACCACATGATCAGTGGCATATGAGCATTTACCTCGTTTAGGCTAATCATGATTGCAGCTATGAAAAATAAACAAACAATATTTAAATACCAAGTGTTCCTGCACAACCACGAATCTGCAAAAGAACTAAAACCTGCCCAGGACTAACAAAATGCGTAATTGACTCATAACATCGAGGCCTCGGTAAAATGAGGAAAATCCCACCCCCCATTAAGGAAAACAGTTTCGACTACAACCTCGGCGCTATGAGATAAATCATCCACATTCCCAATCTCATCCTAAGCGGGGTGTAACCTCAAAACCGCGACCCTGGTCCACAAGAAATGCGAGCGAACCAAAGACTGGGAAACCAAAACCTCAAAATCTTCGAAATAAACAAGGAAACTCCCTCCTCCTGCAACTAATAGGGAACTACCCTCCCCGGACGGCCATACACAGACTGGGGGAAACTGGTGCAAATAGCGTAACGCCCATCTGCACCGGTTTCCCAAGCAGTCGGGTGTAGGTCGCAAACTCATAACGGCTACGAATTTAATCATTAAGCAAACAAAAACCCCCACCGGACAACCATACCGTCTACATAGAATATATATAGGCGCTGAAAACGTAAAACTAGGTATCCATTAACCGCAGAGGTGGGAACTAACCAAGGGCGACAAAATCAGCTCAACCATTCGAATGGAAAATGTAGAACGGGAATAAAGGCCTACCTGGCAATGCACTGTGTGACTGGCGAGAAAAATCCACAAACCTCCACAGCGGAGCCACTTGGGAACGCGGTACCGACAGCGAGTACGATGTTCTATTCGAAATGATAACGACAGTGCGGGACGTAAGTTCGTAGGAATAATAATAGAAAAATAAAACCCCAACCCACAAATATATACATCCCGATAAACAAATAATCGGTGGGAAAAATAAGACCATCGGGTGGCAAAACGACTACGGGATCGACGATCATGTCAGCAGCATCTCTGCAACTACAGATGATGAAACGACTATGAGATCTGCAGTGTCAAATGGAACATCGGCAAGAGCAACAAATAAACAATTTGCATCGGAGCTCACCAGACTAAGACATCAGACCAATAGTTGGTTGAAGCGTCGCAACATCGGAAACCGTAAAGACACTGAGTTTCGCAGACTAGTCAAAATTGGAGGTAAAATAGACAATACTTAAGCGAAAAGATTGGCTAAGCGGCAAACATAAACAAACTATATCGGAAGAATAGTGCTTTCTAGAGCCGCAACGGCGGAAGTTAAAATATTAAGGATTTGCGAATCAAAATGGCGAGGATCGTAAGAGGTTAATACAACCATCGGGGGACTCACAATACATCATCCGCGACGGCAGAAACTGTAGAGACAACACATTCCGACTGTATTCCAATAAAGTTTCCGATAATAAGAAAAAACAAATAAAACGCATCGGAGATCAATGACCCTTGGATCGGACCTGGTTTCTTGTTACTTCTCCGCAATGGCGGGCGTGTAGTTAACTGCATTTCCGATTCATAGTCTCAAAAGCTTCCGACGGCAGGGCAAAAATCAAGGCAAACCGTAAACAACACTGGCATAAAAATATTCCTTGAACAAACATCAAGCAAAACCAAAGAGTTGAGCAAAAACGAATTAAAAAGAGGGTCCCAAAATTTTTTGAATTTTGGGAAAATGTTGCAGCTGCAACAATTGGCGACTACCTGGTGAACCCCAAATCTCTGAATCAACTTTTCTCCCAGTAAAATATTATTTAATCATTTAACTCATAAGTTGAATTCTTCTAGATGCTTGTATTCCTAAAATGGAAAACACATGCATTTAAATCATTGATGACAGTCCATTCTTTGGAAATGGGAACACCAAAATACTCAAAGTCGGGATAACTCTTTTGAGGCTTAGTAGGTGAGTTTTATTTTACCTTTGTCTTTGGGTAGTTTCTAGCTTGGACACCACAGCATCGTAACATATGGTAAACAGCAATATTCATTTGTTCCTCATTCCCATGCCAATTGCACTTTTGTGCCTTTTGAACCTTTTGTTCTTTTGAGTCCTCCATATGCCTTTCTTTCTGAATTTTATTCAGGCTCTTCTATCCATAGTGTCCTTTTGTGTGAGAGATGTATTTACTTTTCAGCTCATGGACGGAGAAGAACTTTTGGCAAATTTGTATTCACGTGTTGATACTTTGCTTTGATATGTATTGCTTCTTTTAGGAGTTTTGACTCTTAACAGCCTCTAGGATTTTAAAATCATGGCATGGGATCACTTATATATAATAAAATGTTTACCTTGCTTCCTTTCCATGGGTCCTTTGTTATCACCCCCTAGGACATTTTAGATGTGAAATGGATGGAGCCTCGAAATAGTATTCCAGACCCTTTGATTCTAAGTTATTTTTAGGGGTTAAGCAGGACTTCAATGAGCGTATAGCCATTTAGGAAAACTACTTACTAGAAGAAATTCTATCAGTTCAACCAAGAATGCACAGTCTTATCCCAAAGATTTTAGTTAATCAAGAACCCTGACGCTTTCCATGCAACCCAAAAGTTTGCCTCTTTTATTCAAAACAAACCAAAAATAACTAGAAACAACAGCGGCAAACCAAAGTGAAAAACTACATCAAATTATTTATGTACAAGGTTATCAAAACAAACTTCAAAGTAAAATTTTGAGAACCAACCACTACCTGACCAGTTCTCTACCCACCCCTATAGATCTACCAACTTATGAATCAAGGGGCTAGGCTCGATTGCATATGTGAAATACCTAACCATTATCTAATTCTTCTATTTTTGAAAATGAAACTATGTCTACCGAATTACAATCAGTCCCATCAGCCCGTGAACAGTGAAGGAGATCGGGTTGAGTGTCTATTATATTGTTGGCTTCTTTTGATGCCAGATGTCTTAGTTCAAGCTCCATTAGATAATTCCCCAAAACAAAATTTGTTGATTCCTTCTCTTCTTCCAACTTAGTGATAGTGTGATTCATGTAAGGTTCCCTTAAGATTTTGATCCGGTTTGGGACCCCTTTATGAGGCAGCCATAAATGTGACCAATCTGAAGCAAAATACCCTTTTAACCTTGCGGACCAGTCTCGGTTCAAAATAAGTCCATACCCATCCGATTTGTTTGCCACTACAATATAAATAAATTGACATATATTTTCATCTGCGGATAAACGAATGAGAACATTCTCCATTTCCCCAACTACTTTGACACTAGTTCTGTCTAGTTGAGTAACTTCCCAAGCAGTAGGTTTTGGCTGTCCATTAATTTTTTTGCAGACTGCGAGTGGCATAACATTCACTGATTATCTAGAATCTACCAAACAATTATGCACCTTATGGTTCATAATTTCCAAAGTCAAAAGGAAAGGTGGGGTTTTAAACCTAGCTTTCCCTTCCCCAATTGATTTGACATCTTCCTCCACAGTTTGGTTTTCTATGGGTATCTCTTCCACTGGTTCTTCAGGCCTTTTAGTATTGTCTTTTTTAACACCTACTTGGCCTTCCATAGGCTTAACAGGCTTGTTGATTTTCTTCGAATCTTGGCTGATAATGATGATTTCAAGTACTTTGCCATCAACACTGTTCTTTGGTTGTTTCCTGACATTCTCTTGCAACTTCTTAATCTTTGAGATCATTGAATTTTCTTTATTTACCACATCCAGGCCTTTTGTTGTCATTTGAATTTCTGGTATATTCTCAGGTTTTAGAGTACTTTTTGCACCAAAAAGCGAGACACAATCCCATAAAAACATGGTATCATTCTCCTATTTCTCTGAGGTTTTACTACCCTTTTCCTCTTCATCATTGTCCTCGGTTAATTTAGAATCCAACAGCTGATTCATCACTAATGTCATTGAATTTATCCATTGAGGACAATTCTTTTCAGAATGGGGTTGTTGGTGAAAAGTGCAAAAATTATCCATCCCCACCTCTATTAAATTCATCGATGCTGATCCGTATGGAGGAGGTTTGGGTTGGTTGTTATCCTCTCCTTTTTGGTAATAAGTCTTATATGCTTTCTAAGCCTCCTTTTCTTTCTCTAGATCTATTATTCTGTTGGATAGCTTTTGCATCATTTTTAACATCCCTTCAAAATCATGTGATTGTTCCTCTTTAGGTTTAGACAGCAATAAGGCTCTTTTGCCGGAGGTTTTTCCTCCAGACTGCTCAGGATAATATTCTATACTTTCCTTTTCAGCCTCTACTCTTTCTACTTCTTCATAAGTCTGATCTGATAATGTAGGCTTAACTCGAGCTTTTGCGAACATAGCTAAGTCAGGACCTAAAGCTGAGGTATAATACTCAATCAGAACTTTGTCTGAGGGCTTATCAGTTGCAGAGAAGTTCTTAAGGTAAGCATAAAATATTTGAGTAAAATTGTGTACCTTTCTTTCCTTTATTTTTTTAAAGTGCCTAAACCTTTCGTTAGTGCTACATGCCTCTTTTGGGCTGCATACTTACTTCTGGAAATCCTTTCAAAGGTATCCCAGTCTGGGATAGAGTTTGCAGGAAAACCAAAGTACCATGATGTTGCTGCTCCTTTAAGGGTGTGTGGAAAAAGTCTACAAACTACATCCTCATGTTCCCCAGCCCTTAATCCTTCTATTTCCAAATAGAAACTTTGTAAATGGTCATCTACTACAACCTTCTCATTTGGATCAAACTTAGGCAGCATCTTCTCAAAAGCTTGAGGTAAGTCATGCAACGGAGGTGTTAAGTTCAGGGGTCATCTAGCTTTCCAAGCCGGTGGTGGATTTGGTGGGTTAAGTGGCTGATTGGCATTAACACCTGCCATGAGTCTAGGTGGAGAGTGAGGAGGTGAAGGAACAGGAGTATGCACAGGAGAACAGTGAGGTTTGTTTGAGCCTACTTGATTCAAAGGTTGAACAACTTCCTGTAACGCTACTTCTACTAACTCTTCCAAACCTCCAACCAACACTGAATCTTCCAAGATGGGGCTATCTTTCTTCTTGTATTCTCTTCGAGGTAAATCAGGGATAGTGGGTAACCCTCAAATAGTCTTCACATAATCCCATGTGTGTCTTCTCAGATCATTGACCACTTCGTTGTCCACAGAAAAAAAATGTTCTCTATTCTCTTCAGTATTGGGATTAGGAAATAAACTGCTTTCAAAACTATCACTGGTGGAGTAATTTCGAGGAAATGGATTTCCCCAGCCAGCCATGCACTGGTGGCCCTCCTTCTAGCGCCAGAAACTGTTGAGGCCAGGAAATTCACAGGCAACAACAACAAGATATTCTCCCCAGCCAACGTTCCCAACTAGCCCGTGACTGTTTTGTGTAGGGAATCTTTCTAGTTTGCGGTCCGGCTACCGTAGGTCAAGTAACAAAAACAAAGGGTTTTACCAGTTGTGGCCTGGTCCACCGTGTATATTTTTGTATTTTTGACTTTAAGTATGATATACAACTGCCTATCTAAGATGCAGATTGATGAAGAATGCGAGGAGTGGTCACAATGTGATGTACAGGTTCTTACCTCTCGTCTTAGACTCTCTCACACCTGAATCACACACAACTGAAAAAACAATACTAACTAAGCTATCCCTAGGGAGCAAGATTATTAATTCATGAGTAACGTAATACTGTTTATATGTTAAGATAAATCACAGATAACTATTCTTAGAATCAAAACACATAAACATGAATAAAGATATGCACAACAAGATAGCTCGTCATCTACTAAAACATTCATTACTCATAGTGGAAATTATCACAGAATAAACCAGAGAACATTCAAATAAGAACATAGGTTTAGAAAGTTAGAACGCTCTCACAGTTAATGAAACACAGCTGAAAATGAAATAGTTCCCCTTCAACATTGTTCATTTCATAACATTTGAATATTCCACACAGCACTTTCTCCAACAGGCAAAATTGTAATTTTATTATTGCAAAACGAGGTAGTTCCTCTTACAACAAGTAGTTCACAAGTTTCTCCGGGAAAAAGCCCCTATCCTATCTAATTCTTCTATATTTATACAAAAGCAAAACTGTTGGGCTGCCCACAATGACTCTTGGGCTTCCCCAACGCTTCACCTCCCACACTTTCTTACATTAAGTGCATATAGAATTTACAATATATTAGAATAAAACAAACAAATAAAGCACTTATGAGGAGGGCCCCACTTGACTATTCAAAAACTTCTTCCATGCTAAAGATTCTGAGGCAATGTTTTCGAACTCAGAAGGTTCTAAAAAACAAATATTGATTTCAAATTTAGCGGCTTGATTTCTTATTACTACGATCCTGGCTGAGCTCAGGCAAAGTTGATCCTCTAGCAACTATACACTAACCGTGGAATGAGCTACCTCATTTCTCAGGGTCTTCTCGTCTAGGGTTTTGATGTGTTGAATCCTTTGTTCATCTTCCTAATATCTACTTTGCAACATCTCCAAAAACAAGTTGTGGTCTGGAAAGGTGTCCATTCTCTATTCAGCATCAACCTGGAAATGATTATAAGTAATCAAAAGTCTCCTGCAGAACTCTGTACAAGCTCCCTTTGTCTTCTTTACAGCCTTCTTAAATTCTTCGGCTGTGTTTATTGGCAAACTCCAATAAATCATAGTCTCGTCTCAGGCCTTGTTGATCTCTTGCTGGCAGATCTGCAGGGGTTTCCTCATTTTCTTCTGATGTGGCTATTCTTCTCGTTAGGACTTCTAGAATGTCCTGTGATCTATACACGAAATATGAAGAAGTTTCTAAAATTTCTTCTAGTCTATTGTCTATTTGCACAACCTTGTACCTCTATTCTTCTATTGATACTTGCAGCTGGTGCATCTTGCTCCTTTGCGCTAAAACATGCTCCTTGAAAGGCTGAAGGTTATCTTGTTGTTCTCTAGCTTCTTCTAGAGCTGCTACTAATGAAGTAGCTTGTTCTTTAAGCTCTGTTGTTTGCACCTGAGATTTCCTCTCTGACTCCTCCAAGGTAGCTTTCTGTAACTCCAAATCCCCTATCTTACTGAGCAGCTGATCTTTTTCTATATGAAGGCTTTCACATATCGTTTTCAACTCATCCTTTTCAGTCCTTAGCCCCTGACATTCCTACTACAGTTTTTCTAGATTTTCCTGGGCAATCTCCAGATATCTCTTCTCTACTTGGAGGAACTGGAGCTCAGCTTTTGAAGACTTTATTTCATGTTGCATATCTTCAAACTTTCTTTTCAATCTACTACTTTCCTCTCTCTCCCTTCTTAGGGTATCCTTTAGTTGGGTAGCAGACTTCTTTGACTATTCAAGATCAGTCATTATCTGATCCACATTGTCCTCAAAAGCATGGATCAATGCTGCTCCAGCTCTGATAGTGAATCTTGGATCCTTGTCTGTCCCATACACCACTGTTGTGTCATTTATCATTTTCCTCGACTGCCCTCCAGTCTCGACCTTCCTCTCGATCCTCTTCACAATTCTTTTTGTTTCCCTATCATATAAAATAGTGTTGAAGTTTGGCACCTCTTCCCCTTTCTTCTATTCAAAAGGGATCAGCCTTAGGGTAGGCACAACAACCTATCCTAATGTGCTGCTAGCAGCTGCCTCAGGATCTTGAACATCAGGGTTACCCACATCCTGAACCTGAATGTCTATAGGATCGAAAGCTTGTTGCTCTGTCAGTTTTAATCTTTCTGCTTCCTGCTTCCTAAGTTCCTCATCCATTTTCCTTTTCCTTTCTTCTTCTTCAATCCTGGCAGCTTCTTCTGCCTTTCTAGTTGCCTCTTGTTCAGCTTTTCTCTTTTCTTCCTCCTCACCTTTAAGCCATCTTTCGACTTCCTGTGCTAGTCTCCTAGCATCTTCATCTCTTTTTCTTGCCTCCTCTTCCTCTGCCCTTTTCTGCTCATCCTGTCCTTTCCCGCCTTTAGTCGTGATTTTCTTTTTAAATCTTCTTCTTAATGCAGTTATGTTTTCTGCATTTTGGAAAATTGATTCTTCTTTATCCCAGTGGCTTGTATACTCAAAATGTACATTTGCTTCCCTGCAGTGCTCTGCCACTTTATTCTGGGAATCATTCCTGTGGAAATTTATTTCCCCAAAATGGAATTTCCCCAATTCTTCTACAAATTCATCGACTTTCTTAACTCTTGTGAACTTATAGCTTCCCAACCTGAATGGTAAGGGAGGATAAGTTGCCTTTTTATGTTTGAATAAAAAAACCCCTATGCCATCTAAGAAGACTTGCCTAACTGCCTCTTTGTGTACCACATAATCAGTGGCATATTTTGGCAGTAGTGAAGGTTCTCTAGAGCATCTGTACATTCTGATATACAGTCCATCCTCCGTTAAGTAGTAATCTGCATATTCTTCAATAACCTGCAATGCTTCCTTCGACATGCAGTTGCGCTCTTTTAAGAAAATTAATGTATATAATGGCATAATGAAGTGTTCACACACTTTTCTATAGTGACTATGGTACTTATGTGCCCACAGTGGCTTGTCGGTTGAGTAGACTGGTGTTCTCTCTCGGTCCCAAATACACCTCAGATTTGGGAAGGGTTGGTTGCACAGTATGCAATCAATCAGTATAGAGCTCATATAGAACTCTGATATCTTCTGGAGCACCCCTCCTAATGCTAAAGCAATGCAGGCCGAGAGGCTGTTTGATACAATGTTCGCCCAGTTGAAAAGAGTACCTTGGGTTGCAACATAGAAGATGATAGGCACCCAACCCAACTTAAAGCTTTTACCGTGGGCTCTCCCGAAAATCTTGTTCAGCATTAAGGCAATGAATCTATGGGGGGTCCTTAAGGTGGCAGTATCATATTCCTCTGATGGCCTAGTTCTGAAACTCTTGCCAGGTACCAACATTCTTTTCATTGTCACAACTAGGTCCAGATTAATTTTCTTTAGCCAGTCTTCAGTCAAGTACACTTGTGCTTCCAGTAAGTGGTAAGCCAATGATACGTAACCAGGACTATAAGCAGCATAACCCTGTTTGTCAATGTTGGCCAAAATCATGGTAGTTACATCTTCCCTTGGCAGAATCCATCCAATCACCTCTGAGCACGGGAAAATCTTAGGTCTGGTAGCAACCCTCATCAAAGCAGATCTCTCTATATTCGCATATATAGTTTCCTCCTCAAAACCTGTGTCAGGTACCTCCCGATTTGTTATCAATCTGTAGATTTCCCCCCATTTATATTCAGGTTCCACACCCACTATACATTAGGTTTCTTCGTAAGTGTATTCAACCTTGGTGACAATCTCAACATCGGGTTCCTCCTCCACTATAGGGGCCTTTTTCTTCTGCCTTTTAGAAATCTTGAATTCAAAAGGATTTCCCTGTCATACACAAAATCTTTTAGGTTCGGTTGAGCCATTCCTAAATAATATTCAAAGAACGGAGACAAACCGCATGAGCATTTACCTCATTTAGGCTAATCATGATTGCAGCTATGAAAAATAAACAAACAATATTTAAATACCAAGTGTTCCTGGACAACCACGAATCCACAAAAGAACTAAAACCTGCCCAGGACTAAAAAAATTTGTAATCGACTCATAACATCATGGCCTCGCTAAAATGAGGAAAATCCCCCCCCGTCAAGGAAAACAGTCTCAACTACAACCTCAGCGCTATGAGATAAATCATCCACCTTCCCAATCTCATCCTAAGTGGGGTGTAACCTCAAAACCGTGACCCTGGTCCACAAGAAATGCGAGTGACCCAAAGACTGGGAAACCAAAACCTCAGAATCTTCGAAATAAACAAAAAAATGCCCTCCTCCTGCAACTAACAGGGAACTACCCTCCCCGGACAGCCATACACAGACTAGGGGAAACTGGTGTAGACAGCGTAACGCCCGTCTGCACCAGTTTCCCAAGTAGTCGGGTGCGGGTCGCAAACTCATAACGACTGTGAATTTAATCATTAAGAAAACAAAGACCACCCACCAGACAGCCATACCGTCTACATTGACTATATATAGGCGCTGAAAAAGTAAAACTAGGTATCCATTAACCGCAGAGGTGGGAACTAACCAAGGGCGACAAACTCAGCTCAACCATTTGAACGGAAAAGTGAGAATGGGAATAAAGGCCTACCTGGCAATGCGTTGTGCGACTGGCGAGAAAAAATCCACAAACCTCCATGGCGGAGCCACCTGGGAACACGGTACCGACAGCAAGTACGATGTTCTGTTCGAAACGATAACGACAGCGCAGGCCACAAGTTTGCGGGAATAATAATAGAAAAATAAAACCCCAACCCCCAAATATATACATCCTAGTAAACAAATAATCGGTGGGAAAAATAAGACCATTGGGCGGCAAAACGACTACGGGATCGGCGATCATGTCAGCATCATCTCCGTAACGGAGGACGATGAAACGACTACGATATCCGCAGTGTCAAATGGAACATCGGCAAGAGAAACAAATAAATGCTTCGCATCGAAGCTCACCGAACTAAGACATCAAACCAATAGTTGGTTGAAGCGTCGCAACAATGGAAACCATAAAGACACTGAGTTTCGCAGACCAGTAAAAATCGGACGTAAAACAGACAAGACTTAAGTGAAAAGATCGACCAAGCGACAAACATAAACAAACTATATCGGAAGAATAGTGCTTTCTAGAGCCGCAACGGCGGAAGTTAAAAGATTAAGGATTTGCGAATCAAAATGGTGGGGATCGGAAGAGTTTAATACAACCATCGGGGGACTCGCAATACATCATCCGCGATGGCGGAAACTGTAGAGACAACATGTTTCGACGGTATTCCAATAAAGCCGTCGATAATAAGAAAAAACAAATAAAACACATCGGAGACCAGTGACCCTTGGATCAGACCTAATTTCTTGTTACTTCTCCGCAATGGCGGGCGCACAGTTAACTGCATTTCCAATTCATAGTCTCAAAAGCTTTCGACGGCAGGGAAAAAATCAATGCAAGTCATAAACAACACTGGCATAAAAATATTCCTTGAACAAACATCAAGCAAAACCAAAGAGCTAAGCAAAAACGAATTAAAAGGAGGGTCCCGAACTTTTTTGAATTTTGGCAAAATGTTGCCGCTGCAACAAGGTTATTTTGTGAAAGTATAAGTAGGAGTAGAGTAGAAGAGATAGAGGAATTTTTCTAGCTCTTTTATGTTGAAACTTTTGTAAGGAGGACTATTTCTTTTTATAATAAAGAGGACTGAATTTTTGTTGGAGGAAGGACCATATGAGATTCAATATGGTTGTGTGCATCGCTGAATGAGGAATTATTTCTGTTTTGGCATGTTGTACAATTTGTGAGATCATTCTAAACCCTCTAAAATATTTATGTGTTTATGACTGATTTCATTTTCTGTTATGGATCTTATGCAATAAAATGAGTAATAAATGTTTTAACCTCACAGAGCTATCTTTGTGTTATTTTTCTGTTGTATTTATGTATGGAGAATCTAATGGCTATCTATAGGATTTTGTGTGCAAACAATACAGTATATTTACTCATTTCAATATAATTTTTCTCCCCAGGGATAGATTAGAATAGATTAGATTAGACTAGTTGTTCTTTTCTTTCAATGATTGAGGGACAATTGATTCATGTAAGGCGAGAGGTAAGACCTTGTGCAGCTCACTAGGTAGCTAACTGCGTGTGAGTTTCTTGTTTTAGAAATCGCCTGCATTTAGTTTAGGCACTTTCATATCATTTATAAAACATAAAAAATTACATAAATGATGGACCCAGATGCAACTGGTAAAACAGACTTAAACGTTCCTTTAATTCTACGGTAGCTGAGCCGCTAACCATATGGTTTACCCATTCCAAATGATAAACGATATAATTGGGAACGGTTATTGGGGAGAATCCCTACTGTCTATACCTTGTATTTTCTAGGCATCAATAGTTTTGGCACTAGAAGGAGGGCCTCCAGTGCATGGCTGGAAAAGGAAATCCATTTACTCGAAACTATTCCACTGGTGATAACTATGAAACTATTTTTTCTGAAGACCGAGTAAATCCTGAAGTAGAAAATGCAGAACACCTTTACCATGTTCCTTTAGAGGTAGTTGATCACTTCAGGAGACACATAAGGTATTATGTCAAGAATGTTGGAGAATTGCAGAAAATCCCTAAATTATCGAGAAGGCAGGATCGTAGAAGAACACCCACTTATATGAAAGATTCAATTTTGGTGGGAAACTTGGAAGAATTGGTGAATTTGTCCTTACAAGAAATTGTTCAACCACTTGATCAGTTGGGACCAGATTCCTCTGTTTTTTCACCTTTGCAGTCACTAATTCAGTATCCACTGCAATATCCTCGTAGAATCATGGCTGGGATTGTACCCTCAAATGCTAATCAGCCTAATCCACCACCATATTTGAGAGCGAGAAATCCATTCAACTTGAATCCTCCATTGAATGCTTTGCCTCAGAACGTTGATAAATCATTGCCTAAGTTTGATCCAAGAGAAGGCATTTCTGTGGATGACCACTTGCAAAGTTTTTTCTTGACTCTAGAGCTTTTAGCGGCAGAGCATGAGGATGTAGTGTGTAGACTGTTTCCACACACATTCAGAGCTAAAGCATCCATGTGGTATTTTGGTTTACCTGTAAATTCTATAAGGAATTGTGATACTTTTGAAAGATTGTTTAAAGGCAAGTTTGGTAGTGTTACCACCTAAGTTGTACTTAGTGGTTTTTATCAAGTGAGCCCGGTGAACCGGACAGGGCTAACTTGTTCGGACTTCAAAAAGACCTTTGGAAGTACTTCTGGAAAGTGCTTATTGTACCA
>LPNX010968214.1:198563-281497 GCA_001517045.1 Pseudotsuga menziesii | reverse complement strand
TATATCTGGAGTCCCCCTTAAGCCTAATTTAAACAACTCATACTCCAATTTTAACTTAAAACATACCAAGATGCAATCGCAAAACATCCACTCCAAACATATGCAAGCACACTGATCTCTTTTGGTCTGACTCCATTATTAAGGCACTGGTCATTTTTGCTTCATATATATATTGTTTATCAGCTTTGTGCTTTCGTGTGTATCTTCGTATCTTGTCATCTTGATTGTTTATAGTTAAAATATTCAAACTCCTAAATAACTGATTCAGTGCAACATCATTACACTAAGAAATCATCCTTAGTAACTTAATAGGGTCTACCCCCCTTGGCTTCGTTAGGAGTTGAGCCTAAACGGAGGAGTCAAGAACAAGATGACAGCCTTGACTCGAGACTTGCCCCCAAGGACACACCGAGTGGCTTGAAGATTTCTGCCACGTAATCCAGGTGTGTGAAAAGGTGGCAACAGGTAGCCAAATAACTACTGCCACTCTCATGAAAGAATTGCTTGCTCTAAGGATGGACAAGAAAGAGAAAGTGCAATATTTTAGTCAGAGGTTTGTTTCCCATATAATTAATTTATGTGCTACCATAAAACCTGCTGAAGAAACTTGAATGGAATATTATACTTCATCACTTTCCCTTGACATAGCAATGTTTGTTAAAAGGTCAGTAAATCCTTCTTTGGTAGAAACTTATGAAGAAGCCAAGAAAGTAGAGGCTGAACTTGAAAGTATAAACAAATAGACTACAGAATCAGATATAAGGACTTTTAGCAGTAAGAAACCTTTGTTGCCGACTAGACCCAAAGAGGAGCATTCAAACAAGTTAGAAAATGTTGTTAAAATGGTACAAAACCTATCAAACAAGATTGTTGATTTAGAAAAATATAAAGAAGCCAGTTCATCCAGAAAACAGTTCAAACCATTCTTCGAGAAAAGAGATGAAAGTGGTCCACCCCAACCACCTACGCATAGTTATTCTATTTTAAATTTCAATGAAGATGGAATGGACAACTTTTGCACTTTTCATCACGAAACGCATTCTGAGAAAATTTGTCCACAATGGATAACTTCGATGACTCTGGTGATGAACCAAATTTTACATGTTCAAATAAACGAGCTCGAAGTAAAAGAGGAAAGGGAAAATGAACCAAAGGAACCACCTGAAACAATAATCGTTTTGTGGGACTGTGCACCTACGTTGAGGTTAGAAGAAGAAGAGCCTACTGAGGAAATTCAACTTTCAGCATTATATGTCACAACAAGAAGCAAGGGACTAATAATGGATGAAAGTATTTTACTACCCAAGATTAGGAAGATTCAGGAGAGTATGAAGAAAATCAGCAGTAATACACAAACCCCTCCTAACTCAAATTTGGTCATTGCTAAAGACAAAGTCACGATAGTCAGTAAGATTTTCAAGGTTGCAGAGAGTAAAGTGGAGAGTAATAAGAAAATTTCAGCATAAGGAGATATGGGATATGACATAATAGAGGATATCAAGAAAACGAAGGCCAATATTTCTTTATTTGAAATGTGTATCTTATCTCAACAAAGAAAGAAGCTCTTGGAAGCCTTTGAGTCACAAACCAATAAATCTGAAGATGATGTTCAATTAGAGGAAGAGATCAGTGAAGCATTGGGGGGAAATCTAAATCCCAAATATTACCATTTCTACTTTCTTTTGAGATTTTCAATCACAATGTACACAATTGTTTGGTAGATTCTGGAGCATCCTCTAATGTTATGCTTCTTTCGGTCTATAGAAAGATAAATGGTCAACCCACACCTTCTTCATGTAAAATCATCATGTTGGATAGAACATCAGTTAAATTGGTAGGAGAAATGAAGGATGTGTTGATATGATTATCTGTGGACGAAAGGGTTTGCCAATTTATAGACATCATGGTCGTGGATACACCAGAAGCATATGGATTGATCTTGAGAAGGGACTAGTCTGCAAAATTAGAAGGATATTTTGCAACTGACCCGGTCTCACATGTGCCTACCCTATAAGACTTGTCAGAATCATATCAAAGTGATGAGGGAGCCTCATATCAAACATAATGTGATGCAACTAGAAGGAAAAAATGAACCTGCGAATTTTTCACATTCAGTTTTGGTAATTATTTCATTGAGCTTAAACTGGGAAACTATCAAGCAGAAGAAGCCAGTGATGAATCAGATACACAGTCCGAGCTCCTTTAGTTTTTGTGGACTGATAAGCTTAATTGTAACATAGCTAATTTAGTTTCTAATTTAGAAAGTAGTTCTAATAATATAGAATTAGAAGACAAATTTTAGTTGTTATATTTTAATGGTTCTAAAACTCAGGAAGGATCAGGAGTCAGTTGTATCCTGATTGATACAAAAAAAAAACATTTTCTTTCTTGTAGATTAGATTTCGAATGTACTAATAACACAGCAGAATACGAAGCTTTAATCCAGGGCTTAAAGAAGGCTATTGAATTCAAAGCAAGGAATCTAAAAAAATTTGGTGATTCTAAAATAATTGTCAAACAGGTTCAAAACACAATTCATTGTCTGTCACCACACTTGAAAGGTTATCAGAACGAAGTTTGGGAACTTATAACGAATTTTAATGCATTTAATATCATTTGAATTCCTAGAATACAAAATGCAGCAGCTGATTTGTTAGCTACTTTTGTTGCAATATTAGTGCCTACTAATAATATATGCTCTATTGAATTGATTTTCAGGCCAGCTTTACCAGACAATATCACCAACTTGAGAGTATTCAATGACGATCCACAAATCTTGGAGTTTTTAAAAAATGATGAGAATTTCAAAGACTCTGTAATGGATAACGAAGAACATCAAGCCAATATACAAAGTGGGAACTTCATAGCTAAAGGGTTCAGAACATTGGAGGGGATGTTTGATTTGAATAACAAAT
This sequence comes from Pseudotsuga menziesii, assembly GCA_001517045.1. Taxonomy (NCBI): domain Eukaryota; kingdom Viridiplantae; phylum Streptophyta; class Pinopsida; order Pinales; family Pinaceae; genus Pseudotsuga; species Pseudotsuga menziesii. The sequence goes on along the minus strand of LPNX010968214.1, from coordinate 278,582 downwards.
TCAAGAATCCAACCATTGTCAAAACAAATAGTTCATATATGCAGTATGAGTTGGTTAATCTTGGGACAAATGCTGAACCCAAGTATGTGAACTTGGGGAAATGTTGTTCACCAGGTGAGAGAAGAAAATTCATCAATTTATTTCAACAGTATAAAGATGTCTTTGCTTGGAATTATGAATATTTGAAGACTTATGATACCCACATCATCCAACATGTTATTCCTATTAAAGCAGGTGTGAAACCATTTCAACAGCCACTAAGGAATATGTAGCCCAAGTTGGAACCCTTGATTAAAAGTGAAGTAAAAACGTTACTTGATGCGAAGATTATTTTCAGAGTTAGACACTCAAAGTGGGTGCCAAATTTCGTATCGGTAAGGAAAAAGTCTGGTGAAATAATACTATGTGTAGATTTCAGAAATTTGAATCATGCCTCAGACAAGGATAATTATCCAGTCCCACCAATGGAGCAAATATTACAGATGGTTTCAGGCTCTGAATTGTTCTCCTTATTGGACGGGTTTTCAGGATACAACCAAGTCTTGGTAGCAGAACAAGATAGGATGAATACCACATTCCGTATGAAGTGGGGGACTTTTTCTTACAGAATAATGCCTTTTGGTCTCATTAATGCTGGAGCGACCTTCCAAAGGGAAATGCACATAGATTTTTGTGGTTTGATTGGACACAGCGTGGTAGTCTATCTAGATGACGTAACAATTTTCTGCAAAAAAAGAGAAGAGCATATGTTCCATCTAAAATTGGGAGAAAGAAGAGGAAATTGGGTAACAACTTTGCAAGAGTATGATTTAGAATTTAAACCAGCCACCATCATCAAAGGACAAGGGATTTGTAAGTTAATGGCTGAAATTCAAAGTAATGAGGATGATGATTGGGAGAATGAAGTTGAGTTGCATATGATTGATATGTGTCTTGTATTTACAACCTCGGAATCTTGGTACAAATATCTTATATACTATCTCCAACAGGGATAATTACCTAAACACTGGAATTCTAAAAAAAGAAGAGCACTACGCTTGAAGTTGTCATCTTATCATATAATTTATGGAGTTCTTTTCAGGAAGAACTATGATGGAGTATTTCTGAGATGCATGGAACAAGAGGATGCATCTAAAGTTGTTAAGGAGTTGCATGATGGCCCTGCTGGAGCCCATTTTTCAGGAGATACTATGGCACATAAGATTCTAAGGGATGGATATTACTGGCCAACCTTATTTAAGGATGCTCATTCTTACGTAAGGAAGTGTGACACATGCCAGAGAAGTGGTGGGAGACAAGCAAAGGCAGTTGGGCCATTGCTACCAGTCATTGTTTCGGATCCATTTGAACAATGGGGAATTTATATTATTGGAGAAATCAATCCAAATTCTTCATTGCAACACTAATATATTCTCACAACCATCGATTACTTCACAAGATGGGTAAAATCAATTTCATTATGGAAAGTGAACAAAGATGCAGTCATAGACTTATTACAAGAGAATATTATGACCATGTTTGGGGTTCCAATTTCTCTAGTTTTTTATAATGCTTCTTACTTTTCATTAATTAAAATTACTGAATTTTCTAATGAGAAAGGAAGGAAATTACATTATTCTACTAACTATTATCCACAAGTTAACAGATTAGTTGAATCAACTAACAAAAATCTCATTAGAATTTTAAAGAAAACTATCATAGAAAACCAAGTTATTAGGTCCACGTAAAAGTTGAAGCCACTATATTGTGTAAAATTAGAGGATGAGGATTCAACAATAGGAGATTGAGTGTTTATTTAACAGATATGGAAACGTGGAGAGGGTTGATATGAAATCGGGATATGCTTTCATCTACATGAATGATGAACAAGGATGTAATCCAGTAGCTTGATAATACATAATTTGGCAGGTCGAGACGTCGACTATGCATGGACTGGACAAAGCATTCAGAAAAAGGTATGTGTCCGTCTGCACATGGTAGACAATCTACCCCGTATGTAAAACCAACAAAGGAATTGTTTGTGATAAATTTTGACCTAGCCAATACCAAGGTTAAGGACCGTGAAAGATAGTTTGATCCATATGGTGAAGTGATGCAATGTGTAAAGAAGAATTTGATTCAATTTTTTTTTTATTCCATGTGTTTTTTTTACTGTATTTCTAAATGGGAAAAACAAAACTAAATGTTATTTATTATTATTTTAAATTTATTTCATTCCTAAATTAAAAATAAACAATGAAACTAGAAAAATAAGAGAAATAAAATTAATAAAAACTTGTTAGCAAATGAAGATAAACAATTTGAAATTAAAGACGAAAAATGATTAACCAATTTTACACCGTCAACAACTTATATCATTGTTGAATACAATTTTAGTCATCCTTGATATTTCTACTTTCTGGTCTTCCAAATCACACAAAGCGTGGAAGAGAGCATACTTTTTATGAACAAAAACAAAAGCATGTTTTATTCATTTATCCTACCTACCCTATTATAATTGGAAAGTGAAAATTATTCAGGTGTAATCAAATTTCTAGTGTAACCATCAACCTAAGAAAAGTAAAAATTTGTTCACATTCAATTTTGTAGATTGAAATCTAGAATATAAAAGAATGTACAAAATTAAGTGTTGTAGAAGATGTAATTTAACAAAATGAAAACAAAAACAAAATTGATCTAACCTAGTACTTACTGGAAAGCACCTTTCAATGAATCTTTCGTAGGAGTGATTTCCACTCCGATTCAGATCATGCTACAACTTCTCTTTGTCCTCCTAGATCTCATGTTTGAATAATTATTCTCCATAAAATGTATAGGATTCTTCGAATGTGGATTCTTCATTTTCTTGTGGAGGAGTGGTTAAGTCCTTGATTACTATCAAGATCTCCTCTTCTTGAGAAGAGGAGATCTTGACTTTTGCTAGAAATTGAGTGAGTTGTTCCAAACATATATTCATCATGGAATCATTTTACTGGTAATCAAATTAAATGCTACAAAATAAAAATGGTACAAAACAATACAAACTAGTTTGAAATCAAAGATAAACAAAATCAAAAGCAAACTGGTATGAAATCAAAGCTAATGCATAATGAGAGTAATCCAAACTTACACTGTAAATGAAAAATAATAAACTACATAAAGGAATACTTGCATAAAAAAACAAACTCGCATAAAAGAAAACTCTTGCAGAAAATGAAAAAAACTCTTTGTGGAAATTAAAGACTCTTGTAGGAAAACTAAACCATACTATTGCGAGAGAAATGAACACGCTTACGAATAAGAAAATTATTTGCATGCAAAGGGAACAATAAGGCTTTGGTGTGACCCACCAAAGTAGATGTGTCAGGTTGTTACACCACGAAAATTTTGTAGTGTAGTCGTCCTTGCGTCTTATCGTTTCCCCTCCCCCTTGATATGTAATATGAATTAAGGTAAAGGAAGGAGCCTTCTTGTGGAAAGGAGAAATTAAGGTAAGTGGGGACATTAGAACCCACACTATTCCTTAATTGACACGACCGAGGAAAGCATACCAATGTGAATTCTAGTGGATAGCAGGGATACACGACACAAGCAAACAAGTTTTTTTTTACTTCAATGTGTGGGGCTTATAATGCAAAAAAGAAAAACGGCTGGGACACACATGCATTGTGAGGAGAAACATGGAAAACGACTTGGGCACACATACTTTTATGGAAACAATTCCATGATACTAATCATTATATGTGGAGACACATGCAATGTGAGGATGCTTTGGAAAATAATTATCAATAATGCAGATACACCATTATTGTAATTGTGTCCCATTTTGACCCTTGTTGTGTGTATTGGTTTGATATGTACATATAATATACATATGATATATAATTCCTAGAATGGAGCTTAAGTCCAAGGCCATGCTACTGAATAGTTGTTTATAAAGGCAAGTAGATTATAGTTGTAGGCCATGTACTAGTAAGCCATGGAAGATATAAAAGAATGTAAATATTTATAATGAAAATAAAAATGTCCAAGCCTGGCTATGGGAGCAACATTAACGATAGGGGCTATGTTAACCACTAGGGAGATGTGAGTAGGTTATTTTATTGACCCTTTTGTTGTCAAATGTCACCTTGCTAACACATGTCATTGTGAGAAACCCTATGCCATAAATGCATGAACTACCTTCATTAAATTCACAGAATTAACATTTAACCATGATCAGAAAGGATGGATGCATGAGAAGTTGTCGAGTTAATGAGAATCCAGGAAAGGATGACAAGTGGGCGTTATTACTTGGCTCGGAAGTCAACCTATGCATTGGATTTCGATCGAGATAATTGTATGGGAAGAAGGAAACGTGTCCTCATGCATTTGTTCACCTTATCCCCATTCCATTAGTGCATTCACCAATCTGAATCCCACGCAAGAGAGAGTAGAAGAGATTTGTGTGAACTCCACCATAACCTTATATGTGCGATTATGTTGAGAATCTCTGTGAATTGGGAGGGTTGTAAAGGAAATATCTCTACCGGTTCAACTTTTAGGACCTTCTATACCTTCCCAGTGTATTAATTGAGGGAAGGAAACACGCGAGGGATTAGGGAGGAAGAGAGGGGAACCCTCCTCGACCGCGTGTGGAGGAGAAGAGGGTGTCGATACTATATGAATACATTGAGATGCCATAGTTTCATGGTTGAGTATACTGGTTTGATAGTGTTGTGATCTCTTGTCTATTAGCTTGATAAAACCAGCTGAGTGTGGGTTTATCCTAGGGGTTGGTGTGTAGTGTTGTGAGTGAGCCTGAGCGACTCCTTAGTGGATAACATAGCCCAGCTTAGGGGTGGTATCTGAGTGTTGAATGAATATAGGCTGGGCAAAGACCTATGGTTGGGTGGAACATTGCACCCACATGGCCAATTGCTTGGACCATTTACAGTTCAAAATATAAGTATTCTTGTGTGCCAATTTCCATAATGGTTATGTGATGAATGTTTAATTGTTATGTTGAATTGGATGGCATGATATCTTGGTTAATGCAATATAGTGTTGTTTAATGCTTTTGTATGGTTTATCTTTGTGGATGAAGGTCTGGAATTGATTGGGAGATGAATGGATGGTTATTCATGGTTGAACTATAGGGAATTATAGCTTGAAGTGTTCATTAAGTTGCATGTCCATTGCTTAAGATGGGTTATTTCCATACATGGTTGTATTTGCATATGATATATTATTTTATGCATGCAATGAATGAATTGCTTGCAGCAAGGATGTGATGAATATATCATATCTTGTATGGTGTTGTGTTGTAGCTCAATTGTATTTTGGTTGTATATGTTTAATGGGTGTTGCATAAGTTTTGTATACTTTGTGAAGGTGTAATAAATCTAAAGGAAGTATGAGTACCTTGTTGTATAAACAAGATGACCTGTGCAGGAATGGATTTGCAATTCCTTATACAATTCATTGTGTATGTTCACTGTGTTTGTCTATGTCTTAGACATATTTAAAGTTTGGATCCGTGTTATAATTTGGGGTTTAATGTCCTTATGCATTGAATTGGAACATCATGAATGGATGACTATGCCTTATTATGCTTAGGTTCAGTGACAAGCATTTGCGTCGGAATGTTAATGCTCAAATCATCTTGGATGCATGTTGATTGAACCAAAGAGTTTGCCTCCAAATAGTAAGAAATATGTGAAGTTTCCGTGGTAAAATAAAAAAACAAAATCCATGGGAAAAAGTTGGAAAATTGACTAAGTGTTAGCCTGTGAAGGTTGGAGAAATATCGACTGTTGATCGTTGCGTTGGATTCAACCGGATTCATCGATCACCATGCCCACGTGTCAACTTCAGACTTCTAATTTCAGAAGGGTTATGATCTGATGTTAGAATGCCGAAGTCAGAAGCGGTTGTTGTGTTTTCAGTGGCTTGTGCTGACTTTTGATTCTCGACTGTACAAAATGCAAAATGCAGAATTCAGAAGCAAGTTATTGGATATCGGTTTACAATGTTGACTTCTGACCCTCGACTATATGGACATTGGAAATGTAAAATTTGGGAGGTCAGAGAGTGCATGTTGGAAGACTCCTTATGCCTTCTAACTTCTGATTGTTGATGTGGGGGTAGCAGAGTCGGTAAGTTGGGGTGGACTTGTGGTCATGTCATTGTATCGTTCTAAGTTTTGAGTCCTGGTATCAGAGTGTTGGAGTCAACAATGATGTTGATTAAAGTTGTCATTGATTCCAATAGTTCCCTTTGTTGACACAGATCCTTCGACAGGGGCTCCCTCTCTATCGACAACCTCGACCTAGCAATCTCCCTGAGCATCGGCCCAGACAAGTTTTACCTTATCCAACAAAACCTGCAGAGAAAATGAGGTCCCACCCAAGATATTCGAGAGAGAACTGATGAAACCATGTTTTCAAAGTAAGAAGGAGGGTTTTTCGCATATAATGTCCTACTATTGCAGCATCACTTCACAGATTACAAATCCAAGCATTGATTCATACATTCATAAATCCATATCACCATTCATCAGATCACACCAATGTATTCATATCACAGCAGAAGTATTGATTCATAATCATATATACCATCATAATATTATTCAAGACATGAAAGCATCGCATCATTCAGAAATAAACATTATATTCCAGTATTCATCCAAATCACATCGCGGGAAAACAGGAAAACAAGAAGAAGTAAAAAGACACAATTTTCCCTCAAATATTCGTCATGTCATATTATCTTCGCATCAAAACATAGGTTCCCAAAATAGTTCCTCAATTCAGATCTTGCATTAAAGACAGATCACAGAAGCACAAAATTTATTCACGATCTTGATCCAAAGATAGACAAAAAGACTCTCGAGCTAGCTCTTCAACATTACAATCCTAGATATATTTATAGGCTTGCGCCTTTTACAATGCAGCCCACTTAAGTCAACTTCCTAACTACTTGGACCAAAATTTACAAAATAACGACCAAAATCTACAAAATATGATCACAATATACAAAATGTGACCAAACTGCCCTGCACACCATCTTCCACCTTGCGCAACAAATTTGGTACTACACAACTAATTATCTACAAAATTTCCTACCAATGGGACCCCAACACAATCTTGTGGGTCACCCTCGATCCATGTCAGCTGGAAGCAGTGTACTCAGTTGTCTTATCCTTGAAATCCTCATACTGTTGCTTTACTTCTTCCACCTAACCCTTCACCCTGTCGCTGATGTCTGCACAATCCGTCACATCCTGCTTTGACGGATGATCCACAATCTTGGCCATGACTTCCTTCCTACTATCATGCACTGTCTAAAGTGGATCTACTACCTTAAGGGCCAGTTACGCATCGATATTCTGGAATTCATCCAGTTGCGTTGTGCTACGCTCTTTCCTTTCCCTTGCCTTGTTGATGCATTGTGCTACGCTCTTTCCTTTCCCTTGCCTTATTGATGTGTTGTTGCAGAGCCTTCAACTCTCTCTCTTTCCTTACCTGCAACACCAAATTCATTGTTTGAAGTGATTCCCTCAATGCAGCTAACTGACCTTCAGCTTCCCACAGTTATGTGTTGAGTTTCTCCAACTGCTCCTCCTGGACCATGCTTCCCCAAGACTATGTGGTGGCATTAGTAATGGCCTTGGCTTCTTTTTCCTGGTCTTCAAGTTGGGTGGCTACATCCTCGATGGATATTTTGCGTGCATCAACTACCTCTGGAGGCGTACTAGGGCTCAATAGTACCTGCAAACGCGCGATGTATTTCTTTAAGTCTGCAACAATATGGCCTGAATTATGTGCTTTGGCTGGTGCATCCAATTCCACTTCCACAACTGGGACTTCTTGATAAGCATCAAAAACTTATTTTTCCAACTTAGCCCTGCCATACCATAGTTGTGCCTTTTCAACAATGAGGAGATCTTGTTTCTTCTTCAACTCCACAATCTCTTTCCTTGTTGCTTCCTCCCGCTCCTACAACCTCAGAAGGTGATCACCTATGATCTGTTCTCGGTCGACCAACTCTTGCTCACAACCCTCTGCAATTGGACTAATGTATGAGTTGACAGTTCATTGAGATCCAATGAGAGTTCCTGAAACTGCTGGAGTGAGGTGTTGACATCCTCACTGTTTGTCTCAATTGCCTGTGGTAGAATCTATTAACTGCAGATATGCTTCCCTATTCTTAGCTCTCCTTCCTTCCACAAAATGTTTTCCTCAGGCACCCTTTGAAAAATTGTATCAATTAAAGAACTTAGGAGAGTGTTTATGTCTCCAAATCCTTCAGCCATTTATTTCTTCAACTGCTCTTCAGTTGCATTAGTTTTTCTTTTGATAGCCACAATAATACGGTCTACCTATGTATCTTCCATTGGATTTGTTCCACTGGATTCTCCCTGTCCATGCCTTCTCTTCATTATAGTCTCCTCATATAGGATTTCGACCTTTGAATCCGTCGAGGTCCTCAACGACTCCTCTTGTGACTCCCAATCACTATCATGTAACGACGTCGGCTCTACAGGTGCATCTGTTGGACGACCTGCCTCGCCATCTAATAATTCTTCTACACTTACCAACTCTTTCCAGTCCGTCGACCACTTAGACACTATAGCACCTAATTCCTCCCCATTCATCTTGTATTTTGTCGCTAACCATTGTTTTTTAGGGTCTCGTCATGCTTGTATGTGGATGGCATGCAGTCCAATAGTGAATCGAATGAATTATCGGTATTTCACCACTACCATCTCTATGAGCCATGGAACCTTCATGGCTACCACCTGTAAGGACTCCTAATATATCTAAAACTGTATGGCACAATCCTTCATCTTGTCCTCCTGGCTCAAATACTGGAGGTTCTGGTATTGCGCACCCTTGCAGACTTAGGCGGTTGTGATGACCATCCCTTGGTAGTCCTCTAGCTCCATCCATGCAACTAATGTGATCAATATGATCAAACATCTATATGTGAATGGTTGTTTTCCTTCCTGCACAAACATAACATCCTTTGTCAACTGGTTCAGCAAAAAAAGCGACCAGTTCATTTGCACTCCTGCAGCGCATTGCTCAGCACAGAAAACTACCCCTGACGTGCACTAGTTCGGTCAATTATTCTGCACTACTTTGCTGGAAAGAATCATGGCTGCAATGCGCACATCCCACTCATTAATATTTTCCACCACATATGTGCACCCGTCGCACTCCAAGTCATACTTCTTCCTAAGCTTGGCGGCCAGTCGCTTATCATTGTCTTTACCCCATAAGTATTGCAACTGGTGAGTCCCCTACTTGGGTAACCTCATGATCTGTGAAATCAACTCAATGGTTACTGACACCAGTCGGTCCAGCCACAAGTATCCTCCATGGAATCATGCCAACAGTTGCTTGACGCATGCATTTTCTTCTGCCATTCGCCAAAAATGGGGCTTGTGAATCAAGCCTAAAAGCCCCGACTTGTCCAATCCCAATTCCCACTCATGTGGAGTGCACACTACGCAATGCAACGACATCAGTAGAAAATATAATGTTGGAGCATGTCAGTTCCATCCTAGTGGAACAACTGTAGAAGACAGAAGAAGAAGTGTGCGTAGAAGCAGAGCACGTAGCGAAAATCATGGAATATTGTTAGAGTAAAATCAGTGTAAGGAAAGACATGGAGGAATAGCTTCCAGTGGCTTGGGATGAACCATGTGTGAGTGTTGGGGTCCTGTTGGGCCTAGGGATAGAAAGGTATAATTCACTTAGAATTATGCCTAAGTATGGAAAAGAGCTAGAGAAGAAGAGAAAGGAAGTTGCAATAGAAGTAGTGAAAGGAAGGAAAAAGAAGGAAGAGGTGCAACAGAAGAGGAATCTGTGATAGAAGGAAGGAGTGCGACAAGGGAAGGTGCAACAAAATAACAGTATCAGAAGGCGTGCAAGTAGCATAATGGCTAGAAAATGACAGTAAGGCATAACACTTAGAAAGTGACAGGTCTTAAAGATCGTGGGTACGATTTCAGCTAGAGTCAACGGAAACTACACGTATGAAGGTATCTTTGTAAGTCAGGTCATTAGTGCCTCCCGTTAGGTGTTAATAGAATAGGAAAGACAACCTATTGGCTAAATATAGGAATTCATTTGAGAAAACGACAGAAAACAAGTCTGTAATGAGCCTGTAACAAATATGTAATGAGTCTATAAAAGAATGAACCCAAGATGTATGCGAGTTAGCTTCTAGACTGTTGGGTTCACTACTGTTATCTTCTCAATTGTTGACTCTGTATTTTGTTTGTTATTATTGTCGAGTGCATATGAGTTGAAGAATCTACAGGTGAGTGCACAAAAGAGTACGATAGGTTGATTTGATACAGGTTGTGTGTGGATCATTAGTAAAGCTAAGTAGGAAGAGAGCAGAGAGAAGATCAGAGAGCATGAGAGGAAGGAAAAGTCTGTAAAGATAGAGAAGAATATCTAGAACAAAGTCTATAGCTTAGTGTGCAGACGAAAGGTGCATGTATTTCCTCATGCCAGATGAAGAGCACCTTTGTGTTTTTTTCCAGGATGGGTTTCCATGTTATATTCTGTGTACATATGTGAATGTTGAATGTGTTTGGATTACTTGTGTAATTGTTGCATTGAATGGATGATTATAGATTTTCTTACAAATGAATAGATGCATATCAGTACATTGTATCATTTGAATACGATTATGTTGCACAAAGATTGTTGATATAATAAGTTGCATAAGAGAAGTTGGATCGCAGTATAACTGTTCACAGTAAACATAAATAATCCACCCACAGACTTCGTTGAGAACCTTGGTAAGGGACCGAGGTACAAGAAATCCCCCACCCAATCATAGACGTGGTTCTAGTAGTTACCCATCAAGAGATATACCTTGGGTGAGACTGCATCTGCATCGTAGGTGCTGTCGACTGAGCTCTGCTCTATCGGGCCGATATCTTGGGCTTTATTGTGCTGAGCAGAAGGGACTGAACCTGGGTCAGGATCCTTGGAGAAGGAAGTAAAGCCAACATCCCATGCCTAACATCAAATATATCAACACTCAGATGGAAAGGGTAATGTTGGGAGTTCATGGGTTTGTTTAAAGTCTTCCCTTCAGGCCTAAGGCCCAAATTTCCTCCTATGACATTATAAAAACCTTAAGGCCCATATATACTATGAAAAAACTCATAATGGCATTGATTTCCTCACTTAGGGGTGAATAATACCCCCAATAGGTCATATGTAGTTGTTCAAGGTGTTTCTTTTGGCCTAGGATTCCAAAAGCATTTTACTCGAGGCTAAGGCTTGGGTTTCCCACCTCAAGCATGTCAAGGGCCTAGAAACCAAATACAATTCCTTAAAACCTCTTAGTGACATTGATAGCCCCAATATTATGCCAAGGATAGCCTTAAGAGGTATTATGTGGTTTTTCAAGGTATACTTGCTAATCTAATATTCCTACAGGTTTCCTCTAATGTCCAAGGCATGTGTTTCCTCCCATAGTCATGTTTATGTGCTGAAGACATACATATACCTAGTTTTCTTTGATGTGATTCTCCCCTATATCCCTATTATAAGTCCATGGGTCGTCCCAAAAAGTCATGTCTATTGAATCAACACAACATTATTATTGATAACCTTCATTTATCCCAAGGCCTACATTTCTTCTCTTAACTAGATCAAGGGCCAATATACCTATATTAACTAATCAAAACTTTATAATGGTATCAAGTCCCACACATAGAGGCTAAAAATGTACACTTAGGAAGACATGTTTTTTGACCATCTTTCCCTAAAACCTTCTTTTAGGGCCCAAGGTAGAGGTTTCCTCCCTCGATCAAGCCCAAGGATTTGATACCCATGCCTTGTGTTCAAAATATAATAATGCTACTAAGAAATTTAATAATATCAATAAAAATTATATCTAATCGAATAATCGAATTTCAATTCAAATCACTATTATCACTATTTTATAATAGTAATAAATAAAAATGGTTTTCTTTAATTATTCGTCAATATATTTTTTTTTGTAAGTAAGCACCCATGGAGTTTTGAACCGATGACCTTATGCGAGTGCCTTAACAGTACACTCATTCACCGTCTATTCTACACCCCATGGGCCATTATTCATCAATATTAACTAATATTAAAAATGAATAATTTCATTGAGCTATTTTCAAATAATTATTTGTGAACTTCTTGTGCTTGTGGTGCAAAGCCTCATAAATTAATTATGTAAATTTATTTGTTTAAATAGTATAAGATAAATAATTGAAATTGTTGTGATCGTGGTTCAAACCTCATAAATTAGTCTTAGCATTTATTTGAATGAAAAAAATGAATTATTATTTACAATTTAATAATTATTTGTAAAGTTGTTATTTTACATTGCAAATCATCATAATTCAATCATACTTTTACATGGTCCATTGACAATTAAGCACTTAGCACCAACATGACATTTCTTTAGCCTTAGGATTCCTTTACCCTAAGTCCTAGGTTTATTCTCTCAATCATGTTTAGGTATACTAGACCTACGAGAGTGATTAAAACCTTATAATTGTGAATGCCCACAAGTAGAGGCTAAGAATAATATTAGGAAGACGTGTGATGAGTTTTGAGGTGTTAGTAAAAGCTTATTCTATGGCCCATGGAGGAGCTTTATTCTTTTGACCATGTGCATGAATCTAAGACCCTTTCCTTGTGCTAAAAGCCTAATAATGATACTAATGTCAATTAAATAACTTAATAAGATAAATAAAAATATTTGTATAGTATTAAATTAAAAATAGTTGTTTTTAGTTATTTGTCAATATAAGAATCTTAGGTGTCTATTTGTTTAAATAGTTTATTAAAGATGAATAATTGAGTTGAATTACTTACAAAATAATTATTTGTAAACTTGTTGGGATTGTGGTGCAAAGCATCATAAATAAATCTTGTGAATTTAGATATTTAAATAATATAAAAATAAATAGTTGAATTTGTTGCAAGTATGGTGTATAAATTTATTTGTTTAAATATTATAAAAATTAATAATTGAATTTGTTATAATTATGGTGAAAAACTCAAAATTAGTTTTTATAATTTATTTGAATGAATAAAATGAAACATAATAATTGAATTGAATTATTTACAAAATAATTATTTTCCAAGTTGTTGTGTTTATGGCCCAAATCATGATAATCAAATCCTACTTGTACATGTCTATGTGGCTAATAATATCTTAGCGCCACTTTATGGTACTTTCCAACAAAAAATTTCTCTTAATAAAGATGAAGAAATACTCCATTTCTAGTAATATCACCATTTATAATAATATCAATAAACATTAATAATGGAATGCAATAGGTATTCACTTTCAACCTTAATGTTCTCCACTAAGAAATCTCATTCACAGCTCACCTCTCAACCACAACTCTTCATTTTCTCACATAGAGGGAGTTCATAGCTTCCACTAAATCTCTACATTAGATATTTCTCATGGAGATATTTCTCATATCGTATTAAGATATCAAAATAATGCTCCAAAGTTGAACCTGTAGCTGCTTCAAGGTGATACCACTACAACTCACAACATACCACGTTGTTTAGTGCATAAAATATTTCGATTCTCAATAGTCATCAACCTTACATTCTTTCAATAGTCACAGCTCTTTAATGGTCTCAACTACACTACCACTCAGTCGAAAATGAACCATGTGTAAACTCGATCATGTTTAAAGGGCATGCAGACCCTAGCACGGGTTGCAGTGGAAAAGGAGCTCACAGGGGGGAGATAAAATGCAGACGGACCGCGGGTGCAACAATGGATGTGTATTGCTGAGATCAAAACAGGATCGGATAGAAGGCAAGCAATATTCAGCCTATTATAGGCCATTTAATGCAGTTCCAGCAAGCTTGATGCCATTTGGATCCCAAACAGCTTGAGATCCAACAACATCAAGCTTGTTTCCACAGCATTAAATGGCCTACAACAAGATGAATATTTCTCCCCTTGATAGAATACCCTATGGAAAGGAAAATGATTGTTTTAGAATACAAACCATATGCACCATTAGAATAACCATGAAGACAAAAAGATAAGCTGAAAGAACATATTTTTCATTATCAAATGTATATATGAGAATTGACCCTTGGGTTTTAAATTCTTTACACAATATTATTCCTCACGACCATTATTAGGCTCAATGCTAACAAAACTAAACAAGAAGAGGTCCCCATGACCCCCTACTTTCACCCCTAACCCCAAACCAAGACCCACATAGACCTTATCAAGTACTAGGCTAGAATACCTTTTAGAAATAGAAATATCCCCTGGCTAGTCCAAGTTAAAACCTTCATGGTAAAAACCCTTAGCTCCTATGACCCTGAGTCACCAACCCTCAAATCAACACTAAAGGAATTTGAACAATTATTAGCACAAGGGATCTCGTTTGATGGCTTACCAATCGGATAAGAAGGTGGTGTTTCCATTGGATCGAGCTATCACGGAGCCTCTACCTCCAAATGCACTATAACCTCATTAACATTTGCAAAGTCAACATAGTATGAGTTTTCCACTGAACCCCTACACTGCGATGAGAAAATATGATGGTTTCTTGAATCCTTGGTGCCAACGGAAAGTTTACCCGTAGAGATCGCGAAAGAAGAAAAACCTCCATCCAAAGTCCACTGATTAGGGCACGCCTTTCAAAGGTAACCCATTTCCCAATATTTAGCACACATGAAGGGCACATTCCAGAAATCTAAGTATTGTGTAAATTTTTTGACTCTTCAATCAATCTCAATCTCGGGAACCAAACCTTTCCCAATATCAACCTCCACAAGAAATATAACAACCCTCTTATCTTCCCACTACCTAGAGTTCCCATTGAAGATTAAAAAATACCCCAATGCATTCCCTATAGCTACGAAGGCCTCCTAGCACCATAAATTCAAAGGAAAACTAGGTAACAACAACCACATATGTTGGGTTACAAATGGCTCTGACCAAGAATCGAATCCCACATGTCATCACCTCAGAACCAAGCTCGAAGAGACCTAAATCCAATAAGCATCCATAATTTTCTTTTGATCTAGAGGGCATACAAAATCAAAATCCAACCATCCTTTAACCAACATATGGAAGCTCTATAAGTAGCCCAATAGAGGTTTCCATGAATTCTCCACCCTTTCCTTTAGTTCATTTCTTCTACAGACCTTGTGTTGAAACTTAACAATTAAGGCATTCTTTGGTAGAGACTGTACAGTATCCTTGCCCATGTCCAAGCCCAAGACCACCACCACTTGGCCTTTCTTTACCCAAAAATCCTTATTATCCCTTTTCCCCTTCGACTTCATCATCTCCACCATATTAGGCTCCACTTCGCGGCACCAAAATCACCCCAGCACGTGCCTTCGACCTCAAGTTCTTATTACTAGTTATCCTCATTATCATCAAAGGTAGCAGAAGGACAAAATCCTAGTCCACCATATCATTGACCTCCAAACCCTATCGCAATTGAGACGATTGTTATTGTCGCAATTGAGATGAAAAAACGTGGAAATAGCAACAAAAAACCGTCGCAATTTTGATATTATGTATTAGTGCTCCAAGCTAGCCTTGACCATGTATGAAAAACTTACTTTTCTTGACTCCTTAATTTCTACCACCATTTGTTGATATTCATAATCCAACCAGAATATGACCAAGATTGAACAAATGTCTTCATCGCCATAGTCCATCACATCTCCCCACTCATCCATTAATCCTAACAATACACCATCACCCTCAAAACCTAGCTTAAAAACCCTAATTACCAATGAGAGTTTAAATCTCCACTCCATCCTCCTAGTCTTGTGATACATCACATAGTTCAACTTCCATGTTTCTTTGTTGCCTCTTATTGTACCTGTCAATAGGCAGTGTACAATTGTATTCGATATGCTTTGAATCGCTATTAGTTTAGCATTGACTAATTTAATTTTGCAATTTAACCTAACTTTTACCTTGGACAATAAATAAATTAATTAATTAATTTTGAATATTCAATTAACTAGTTTGTGATTGGCTAATGCAAATGAAGTCTTATTGCAAGGCCGGCGGAAAGCTTATTGAGAATGGAAAATTTCTTTAATTGATTCCATCTGCATCACAGTCCGCTTGTTGGTTGGACTATGTCTCCAGGCTACGTGTTGGATGGATTAGGTCTTCACCGCCACTGCCTCAATCTCCAACGCCTTGCATTGAATTATAATCTATGTTCATAGCACCACAACCACCTATATTTAGGTTGGAAGATAGCACAGATGTTGAGGCATCAAATTATGGCTCCTGCAATGCTTAGTTCCCACACAAAGCATTCAATTCAGTCAAATCGTTGCAGCTATAATCTATGTTCACAACACCACAACCACCTATATCTAGGTTGGAAGATAGTACAGATGATGAGGCATCAAATTATGGCTCCTGCAGTGCTCAGTTCCCACACAAAAGATTCAATTCAATCAAATCGGTGCGGCTACAGACTTTTACAATGCATATCTGTGGAAAAACACTTTTACAATGCATATCTGTTGCGACAACAGACTTTTACAATGGATATCTATTACTATGCATATTATATATTGAGTTAACGTGCACCTCACTACCTCAAGTCCGCCGACATTGACAAATCATAACAAAGCATAAGTATTGGCTTATTTCTAGAAATTAATTGGTCGTTGTAGAAAATCAGAGTTGTTGTGGCAGTGAGCATGAGAAACTAGAACTAGTCTGGGATCTTACCTTGCATAGATGGAGATCAAATTCGTCAGATCTATTGAGGCATTAGTATTTACTATGAAATTAGAACATCAGCAAGTCAATTTTGTATTCAATTAATAAGTCAAAAGGAATTATAATACTATTTTTTATTCTGGGAATTATAACACTATTTTTCAAGAAATGATGTCAATATATATTTACTTACAGTTATGTATGAGACCAAGGTCTCCATATTCTGGAGTGATGCCTCACCTTTTTCTTCGCATAGCATCTCCAACTTGCAAATGGGTATGCTTCCATTTGCTAACGGGTGTATCGAACTTAATTGTGACAGTCACATTCAAACTTTGGTTCAATTTCTAGTTGTGTTTTCCTTTATTGTTCGATTCCTTGTTGTGTCTTTCTTTATAGTTCTAGTTCTCATGTGTTATTATTTCCTATTTTTTTCTTTTTTTAACAGGTTCAATTCTGTTTTCCAATCAATTTTTCTATATTTAACATCCCTAACGCTCTTCAAGAATCCACTCAACTCAAAATGCCCAAGTTTTAAAAGTCCAAATGACTGCAATATGAACTAAATCTTGAAACGTTTTTTAACACGTTTTTCCTGGGTTTGCATATAAACTGAAAAATAATTCTTCTTGAGTTTAAATGTCCAAACACCTTGGCTTTTGTTTAAACACCAAGCATATGAAATTTAGGCATCTTCCTTGAGGGCTACAACCCATCTAATTGAATTTCAATTATAAACCTGGAAAAAAAAACATAGAAAGATAGTTCTATGAGATTGAAATTTAACATACCTGGAATTGAGCGTCTTCCTTGGGGAAAGAACGACACATTTCCATTCCAATTTGTTTATGCATTATATGTCATTTGGATCTGGACAAGAACCAAATGACAAAAAAAATCATGCAATTATTGCCACAATTGATTATCGTTAGTCAGCAATTGCAATATCAAACAACAATAGAAAAAAAAACACAGGCCCGGAAAGATGCAACTATCGCCTTCAACAAAAAAAACTGATACTTCAAGATCTTTAACAACATCCATGAGTATGGTGTATACTACATTAATACTCCATTTATGATCATGTTGAATAATTGGCAATTATCGATCATTTCCTGTTGTTTAGAAATTGTAAACACGAAACTGTACATGCTATGTCGATGATGTTGAGGGGATATTCTATTGTGAATATCTCCATGGATTGGACCGTAAGACAAATCTTGAGATGGGATCCCCGAGATTCGACCCTCTGCAGCAGGAGGATTTTTGAAGGCCCTTCAGTAATGAGAAATCGGATCTCCATTCTGCTTCCTCGGAAGGTATTGTTTCCCACCAGAGAAAGAGTTGTGGCTTCCCCAAACCAAACAGAGAAGAAGAGCGATGATTAAAACAAGGAAATGCAGAGCCAGAAGAGAAACCCATATGAATATCATCATGATTTAGGTTCGTGTGTACTTGGGCATCTCCCATGAGGAGGCAAAACGTGGATGCCAACAACAAAGGGAGATCGAAAAGGAAAATTAGCAGATAACATAAAAATGTCGCTGGTACATTTTTCCTCCTGGATTTTGCGATTGCCCAAGTGCTTGTGCATGCAAGCTTAAACGTGGCTATAGTAAGTACCCTAGATGACTTTGGGAAAGCCAGACATGGTTGGTAAGAACAACTTCCATAAAAAAAAATTGGAATGTCTTATATGTAATGTTTCCTGTCTCTAGCGACGACGTGTAGCGATACAATTCAGTATCGTCTTTTACTTATATCAACTTATTATTTATGAGAATATGGGTAAAGAAAAATATAATAACTTACTGGCAGCCATATATACATAGTTAACAAGAAATAACACAGTTGTTGTTGAATTGCAAAATAGGGGATTTAGAGAATGTTTACCTTACTATTAATAATTGTTCAGGAATTTAATAATTCAATACAGATGCACTACCCAGGACTTGGCAGGAAAATGTATTGTATTATACGGGGCAACATTCCATTTGATTAATTAAGACATCGAACAATTATTCAAGTAAGCCTGAACCTAATCTGCGTAGAGTTGAAACCTGGTAAACTGTGTATGCACTTAACTATTTATAGGTAAGTACCCTTTGACAATGGAACGATCCTCATTCTGACTCTCTCTGTTGAGATGGGTAGCAACGATGATAAGGACACCAGAATCACTCATCTGTTAATTTCTTATAGCAATGTCCAGTTGCCTCCCATTAGAATTCAAGTTACATTTATTGGTATCATCAATTTTCTTAAATTTTTCATTTCACTTTCTCTCATTTCACTTAGGGGAGTCCTGCTACAACTATACCCCTAGGTTCCCCACACACCCCACAAGCATGGGACATGGGTGAAGCCAAGTGTGATTTGAACTCGTCACATCCAATTTACAACATGTGACTTCATATCAAGTGAACCGCCAATGAGCCACACCCATGTGGGATATTTTCCGCTCACCTTAATATCCAAATACTTTTCGATTTGCAATATCACATGAATCTCACCACGTTAACTAAGTGTACTTTAATTACAAGTAAGTTTTTTTTTTTTAAAGAAAAGGAAAAAAAAAGTGGAAAGATGAAATTTAAATTTTGTTTTTTAAGAAAATATATCTCGGAAGCATATGTCATTTAATCCTTATGTGAGCAAGTGTTTCGATGTCCTGCTATGCATGCAATGACATGTCTTTTTTTTTAATTTTAATTTTAATTTTAATTAAATATGATCGACAAAGATTTCAAAAGTTAAATTGTGAGTCATTCTTTTTTACAATTTTAAATTAAATTAGAAATATATACAATGTTAAGCAAATGATGATTGAGAAGCTAAAGAAAATGCATGCCTAACATTTCTTTTGATGGCAGCTTGGTTTCACTTTTAGATAATTGACCATTGTGTTCTTTTAAATTTCCACGTATTTTTATTCAGTTAAGGTTCATTTCAATCCCAAGCACAATGAACACCATTTGTTTTCCTTGAAGCAATACACATCACAATGTGTTTCT
The DNA here is from genome assembly GCA_001517045.1 of Pseudotsuga menziesii. Lineage (NCBI taxonomy): Eukaryota > Viridiplantae > Streptophyta > Pinopsida > Pinales > Pinaceae > Pseudotsuga > Pseudotsuga menziesii. The sequence goes on along the minus strand of LPNX010968214.1, from coordinate 258,843 downwards.
TGAAGCAATACACATCGCAATGTGTTTCTTGAAGCAAGACACATTGCACTAGAAAATCACGGAAGCGGCAACGAAACCTTGAAGCAATACACATCGCAATGTGTTTCTTGAAGCAAGACACACTGCACTAGCAAATCACGGAAGTGGCAACGACAAGAGTGTAGAAACTACATGCAATCAACCATGTTTTTTGTGTGAAGAGAAAACACTACAATCATACATCATGCACGAAGCAAAGTCGCAACAAACCCCATACATGCAATTCGACCTACTAAACTCGCCAGGTATCCATTTCCACGCAACTCTTGTTTAATATCAGTAACATCCACTTTGAGATTTTCAATTTTTCAATACCAATAAAAATGGTATAAACCATCTCTAAAATCCAATTTGAAATTAGCAAAACTTTTAATACCAAAAATACTTTATAAACCATCTCCATTTTATGATTTTTCATATCAATTTGAAGACTTCACTCCAAAAATGACAAACATTTTAATAACAAAAATATTTTATAAACCGTCTCAATTTTACACTTATTATATATAATATTATTCACAACACATATTCAAGTATAATATTAACATCAACATTTTTTTTCATCAATATAAAATACAATCCCTAAATAAAAATATATTACTATCATAAAATATCTTCACTATGACATTAACACCAACATATTTAAAACGAAGGAGAAAGTCACTACATATGTTTGTGGTCGTGATATGTAGCATTAATAAACCTAGTCAATGGAATTTTTGCATGTACATGCCATTGCTTGTAACTAACAAACTATACCATTTTACATAACCAATAAATCCTATGAAAACACATTGTGATCTGTGGTCTATTGAGCGTTAATGGCTCCACATGATGGAGGGGACCCTCTGCCTTCTCCAAATGATGATGCTCTGGAATTCCACGAAATGGTGGCATTGACTATTAAAACCGTGAAGATCTAGCCCTCACAACTTGTGGAGATTGGAGGAAATGCTTATAGTTTCCCTTCCTCCCACCTTATCCAAAAAGAAATCGTTACCCTTGGTTGATCGAGGGCTAATTGGGTAGTTTACAGGAATTTTGGTCGTCCTCTAAGACAAAAGGCACATAAATAGAGAAGAAAAGGAAGCCATTGATCAAAGCATCAATTTCCCATTACATTTGTGGTTGATTCTTTTTTACTTTCCTCTTCTAAAACAAAGAAGATAGAGATATAATATTTAGGAGCGACCCCTATTTCTTGGGTGCCAAAGAATGTACTTAAACAAATGGACACTATATTTCGGTCCAGAGAATGATGTACAATCTGTAGTGCCAGTGTGGGTTCATTTTCCATACATTTCCCTTCATTGTTGGAATGATGATGCCCTTCGCTACATAGGAAACTACATTGGACATTACATTGATCGAGTTGAGCCAAAGGAAAACATTTTCTCCTATGCAAGGATATGCATTGATATTGACCTGAAAAAAGGAATCCTTGAAGCATTTGTAATATTCTTAGACAACTGACAACATGTCCAACAACTTGATTATGAGAAACTTCCTTCCAAATGCAAGATATGCCGAGAGTATGGACACTTTGCGACAAACTGTAAGACGGTGGATCTAGCCTCAAGCGGCACCAGAGCAGAAGATCAATGGAAAGTGGTATTGGTCAAGTTTGGAAATGTTGGAAATATGGCTCCATCTTCTATTGTGGGGCCATCAAATGTTGGTTCCAAACCCCTTTCTAAAACTGATGAAAACCCTAAAAAACCAAGACTAACTACCTCCCACAATAGCTTTGATTCTTTGTCTCAGCTAGCAGACTCGAAGGTGGAGATCATTCCATCCCAATGCATCATTAAAACAAATAATAAGGAGTTGAATTTATCTCAATATATGTCTCAGACTCAAGTGAAGAATCCAGTAATCCAAGTGCATAGAGAGGGAAAATGGGTTTCCTTCGAAACCCTAATGTTGGAGGAAATTGGCTTGCAAGATCTTAGAATGGAAAAATCATGAGCTTTCAAATATTTTGAATTTACCTTCTCAAAGGTGCGATACACCTCAAAGACATAAAGTCTTACTCGAGCCTCAAAATAGATCCAGTTGCATAAATCTAGCAGAATCTCATCCTGAGTTTTCAGGGAAGAACAAGCAAACAAAGATATTCTCTTGGGGTCATAACAAACACTGTGATGTACAGTTGGAACGAACTCCAAGTCCCCTCCCCCCCAAAAAAAGTGTGAAAGTGTAGCAAATAAAGGGGGTACCCAATCCAACCCTATGAGATAATGATCTTGGCCTCTTGGAACTGCAGGGGTCTAGACAACAGACCCAAAATCTCGGGTCAAAGATATTATTAAATCTGAGAAACCTAGTGTACTCTTCATTCAAGAGACCGATATGAGCTCTAAATATGTCTCAAAACATTGTAAAAATTTCTGACACACTAGCAACCACATCATCATTGATGCTCGAGGAGCCTACAGGGGTGTTTGCACTTTATGGAACGAGCGGGAAGAAAGCATGGAACATTAATGCCACACTCAACACTAGTTATTTACTAAATTAAATCACAAGAAGAAGAACATGGTTTATGCACTTTTCAATGTATATATGTCAAATAACCCTGCAGAGAAAATAGAGTGCTGGAACACTCTCCTAAGTATGCAAAACTTGGAATACTCCAACAATTGAATCATAGCAAGGGATCTAAACATTATACAAAATAGTGTTGAAAAAAGAGAGGGAAGTTTTGGAAGAGATCCTTTCAGAGATAACATGGAAGAGCTTATATTATATTGGGATCTTCTGGATATCACACCATAGCATGGAAATTTTACTTGGACCAACAAGAGAGTAAGACTTGGACAAATAGCTGCAAGACTATATCACTTCTTGGTACACAGTAGTTTCCTTCTTTAAAATTCAACGATAAATTCCTTCATTCACCCCTTCCTTACCTTAGACCACAATCCCATATCCTTCCACCTTCAATTCTTCCCATATTATGGCCCTTTCCCTTTCTGATTCAACCCTTAATGGTTTCAACATCAAGAAGTGGTTGATCTGATCCACTCCACTTGGTCAACCTGGATCGCAAGCACACTTGTGTACATATAGGAACAAAAGATTGTCCTAGTCAAACAAGATTTAGGACAATGGTCCAAATCATCTTTCCTTAGCTGAGGAGAAAAATATCATTAAAAGTAAGCTAGAGAACCTTAAAAAACCTCAAAAATGTGAGAAGTAACTCTACAAATACAAAAAGAAGAATGGGAACTACAATGTCAATATCAAAAGGCTTTAAAGAGGGAATAAAAGTACACGAGGTGGAAATCCTGAAGCCTTTGGATGAAGGCGAGGGATAATAACACCAAAAAATTTCATAGTCAATCCAAACTCCAGTAAACAAAAAATAATGTGCTGAGAATCAATCAGAACGGTGGATCTAGTACCAATGATTTTGAGGAAATAAAAGTGGTTGCTCGGAATCACTATGCTACACTCAGTGAGAAGAATCAAATCCTTCAAATGTCCAATCGATGATTGAACACATCCCTAACTTAGTTTCAAGAGAACAAAACCTGTATCTCATGTAGCTGATCTCATAATCTGAAATCTCAACTGCCATTTGGAGTCTAGAGCCTGATAAAACACCTGGACCAGATGGCTTCTCAATAACCTTTTATCGTTTCTTTTGGAGTACTATAAAATCTGATCTTAAAAGAATGCTCCAATATGTTCACCGATCCCTTAAACTATGAGGGAACACAAAATACTATTTCCTTCCCTTAATCCCAAAAGAAACCAACCCCTCATCCTTCTCTTGCTTCCGACCAATATCCATGTGCAATTCCTCCTACAAAAGCCTCACCAAAATCATAGCATCTCGACTGAAAAAAGTTCTTCTCAAACTTATCTCTCCAAATCAAGGTGGATTTATGCAGGATCAACAAGGTGGACAAGAGGCGATCTACACAAGCTACCAGGACAAAGGAAAAGGTATGGTAGTCAACTTAGATATTGCAAATGCATTTGATCATGTCAGGAACTCCTTTCCTTTTCAAGTGATGGAACACTTCAGATTCAACCCAAATTTCATAAGATGGATCTCATCTTCCATCAACAATCCAATGGATCACCCCCTTGGTTAATGGCTGACCATAAACTTTATTCCAAGTCAGCAGGGGTATCTGCCAAGGCTTTCCCCTTTCACTTATTCTCTTCATCACTGTGGATGAAACTATTAATAGGAAGTTAGAGAAAAAGCGTGAAATTGGGAGCCTTCCCAGACTTGAAGTTGTTCAAGGAGTTTAAAAATATATTGAACCATTCATAGTTTGTAAATGACACTCTTATGTTGGGGGGTGCTTCAGTCATCATTGCCACGCACTTTAAAATCATCTTGGACTCCTTTCTTGGTGCCTCGGGTGGATATCTCAACAATAGGAAATGTCGCATCTTTTTTTGGAATGGTACATCTCGGACTCTGAGAGAAATTGCTAAAGTTTTCCAATTCTCTATAATAAAAAATTGGTCCTACTTCAAATATTTAGGGATTCCAATCTCCCTCAAATCCTCTTATTCAAAGGTTTGGTAGAAAATCCTTGAAAAAATTAGTAAGAAATTAACCCACTGGGGCACTCAATGGCTAAACCCAACAACACGAGTCATTCTTATCAAAAAAAAATCTCTCATCTCTCCCCATTTATCAAAGCTTTGCTCTTCTTGCCCCAAAGTGTATCTCCAATCAGATGGACAAAAGAATCTGAACCTTCCTATCGCAAGTATTGGTGAAAAGTAGTAAATAATTAATAAACTATACAATGATTTAAATTGTCAACCTGTTTGCACCCCAACAACTCCCCTTTATTTTTCACGAAATAAAGGGACCCCATTAGAATTTTGTAAATATTTAGCACTTGGTTTTCTTTTATTTTGTTTGATTTTGGTTTCATGATTTCCTTTCTTGATCATTCACTCCTTCTGTTACTTTCTGTTGGGATTGATTCTTCTTTTCATGAGGATTGGGTGAATTGATTCATCTTAGTTTCTTGAATCCTTTTGATCTTTTAGATTCTTAAAGTTGGTTTCATGCCTTTAACGAGTCCTTTTGAAGAAACAACATGCTTTGGTTGGTGAAAATCTTAACAACACATCACATTATTCTAGGTCTTGTTGATAAAATAAATTCTAAGGTCAAATTTTACATAATTTAGCAAATGATCCATCTCTAACATATATCATGTTAAATTATTAAAAATATTATATATATATATATATATATATATATATATTATAAAGCTTCATTACTTTGATATTTTGCAAAAATGATTATTATATATATAATTTTTTAAATCATAATTGTTGTCTTTTAGGTATATATATATTATATAAATTTCTTTGATCTTTCTCACATGACCTAAATTATTTAAGTTTAACTCTTAACATAATTCTAATAAGTTGTCTTTATTTTTCATAAATTCATTTGATAAAGATTTCCATGATAACATTATGAAGTCATATGACGTTAACTTTTGAAAAGCCTTATGGAGTCTTAGTATTGTTTTTATTATATTTTATTGAAGGCTTCTTACAATAATATGACTTCAATATTTATTATGGTTTTAAAATTATCTAATTTGGATTTCTTTAAAGTTATATCATGACGACTTTCTTAGAGATAATTTTTGTTTTATATGAACTTAAATTTAAATGGAATTAAGTACTCGGTCAGAAGTAAAGCTAGCATGATAAAGGATGAGACGTTGTTGGCATCTTACATGCTAATTCATAAACTAGCCATTATACATGTAGTTTAACGACTGCACATTCTACATCATAACAGAGATATAAAATATATCAAAGCTTTCAGGAATTATAAATAATGATTCCACCAACCCAATATCTCATTGATAAAAGAATCACGTCCAAAAGGTAAAGTCCAGCTCATTCAATCGCTCCAACTGTTATCATCGAATGATGCCAGCTTGTGTTGGAAGTTCGATGGTCTCACTGTTGTGTAGATCTTTACACAAATTCCCCTCTGATTGCGGGTAAAGAAGCCATGCCAAATGCCAACAACAACTAAACTGTAAGTAGTGAGATCCTCCTACCAGATCACTGAGAAATTGCAAAGATTCAAAGGTCTCATGCATAACCAACGCTAGGGAAAAAGGGAAAGTCCTGCCACAAAAACAAGGAGATTAATACCAACCACTGAGGAAACTCTATCCATACAAGCAACCACTCAACCTTTTTGAAAAGCAAGTCAAAGAAACTGTTTTGAATTTACTAAAAGGAGAAATTTGTGCAGCCTCCAATGCCAACTACCTTTATTTACCTTTATTCTTCTCAACAAACTTCTAGATCACATTTCTCTCGTGTGTATAATCTCGCGAACATAGACTCAATAGGAGCTCTCCACATTATCGATAATACCATTGTTATCAAAATGTTAATTGTCATGTTTCTTTTGAAGTAATTTCCATTAAACGGAATTACCTTCGCTAAGGACACAAAGTGTTGTGGTAAAAGTTACATGAAGCTGAGGTTATCAAGCTATCAATTGCGGAAATGTTACTACTATAAATTTATGGATCATTTTATCAGAAATAAGAGGTTTCGAAGTTAATTACCAAAGGAAGACGCTAATTCATGTACTGATATTACGAAATCCGTGAAGAAGGGAGATTCCTTAACTTCTTATTATTTCTCCATTCAAAATAATTTCTTTGTTTTCCTTAATCTTTAGTCTCTCTTTTTAGTTAAAATGTATTGTTATTTAATATATATTGTATGTACAGGATTTCGTAAATTAGAAGTGATGGAGTTACGCTACAATGAATTTTCCAGAAGACATAGCGTTGAAAGAATCCATCTCATTTACGAAATTGCAGGCTGAATCATAGCTAGAACACTGAGATTGCAGAGAAGATAAACTCTCGAAGATGGTGCGTAGAAGGGGCACCAGATGATATTGTTCCAGATCGGCTCAATTATCCTGTGGAATAATAAGCAAAGATTCGATGCCTGAGAACAAGGGATTAAACAAACTCTCATCACCTATAAAAGCAATAAGCTATAGCTGCCTGTTGAGGCCTGGAAATTCGCAGGCAACAATAGCAAAGGATTCTCCCTAGTCAACGTTCTCAACTAGCCCGTGACTGTGTGGTGACTGTTTGGTATAGAGAATCCGTCCGGTTTGCGGTTCAGCTACCGTAGGTCAAAAACAAAACTAAAGGGTTTTACCGGTTGCGGCCCGGTCCACCGTGTATATTTTTGTATTTTTGACTTAAAGTATGATATGCACATGCCTAATTAACCATGCAGGGTGATAAAGGACGCAAGGAGTAGTCACAACGTGATGCGCAGGTTCTTACCTCTCGTCTTAGAACTCACAAGCATCTAAATCACATATGCAGCAATAAAGTAAAAGTAACTATCTATCTATCTATCCCCGGGAGCCAAATTGTAACTTATTTATGTGTAATGTGTATTGTGCATGCATTATAAAAAGAAATTACAGATAGCTGATATTCCTTCCTACAACACATGAACGATTAAAGATATTTAGACAATCAGATAGCCAATTGTTTATGAACAGCATGCATTACTCATGGTGGTAATTTCACAGAATAAACCAGAAATCATTCAAACAAGAACATAGGCTATAAGAGTTAGAACGATATCACAGTTAATGGACAAAAACTGGAAAAATGAAATAGTTCATCTTTCACCAATCCATAGCATAGCATTTGAACGTCCCACCAAACTTTCTCCAACAGGAAAACAATAGTTCTTTATTGCAAAAAAAAGTAGTTCTTCTTACAATATCTCTTTACATGTCTAACTGGGAAAAATCCCCTATCCGTTCTAACTTTCCAATATTTAAACTAAAACCATAGACTGCTTGGGCTGCCCCCAAACGTGTGACCTTTCGGTCCCTCAAACATTTCATATTTCTCTTTATCTTTCCTGCGTAGACTCGTGATTTGCTGAGTAACTGACAGACCTTTCAGGTCCGCGCTTTTGTCACTACTGATCTTTGCCTTCTGTTTCGCTTGTCCTCCTTGCGATCCTGCCGGTTTCGGTTCGATCTTTGTCAAAACTGCCCAGCTATGCCTTCGCACCGTGGTAATCTCAACAGCCCCTTGAGTCCACCTGCAGTTAATCAATGTACATCATTTATTGGGATTGCATTCTAAAACAAAACGTCAAATTATATCAACCAAAATGGCTACTCAACAAGAAAGATCAGGTGCATGACTGTTACAAGAACTTTCACAAACGTCGACGCCACCACTTCGTCCACCTACGGGTTCGAAAGAAATCACCGATGAAGGAAAATGAAGAACTCATCAGCGGCTTAAGACTCTAACCTTGGCAGGGTAAACTCATTCACAGCCGCATAAGCGGGCTTTAACAGGCGATGGGCGCTGCGAAAACACTTAGGCATATCGGAGTCGGAAAAGTTACGTCCTAAGCTGTGGGCGGGAAAACTTCTAATCGAAAATCGGAAAGACATCAACATCGGAAGCCAAGTGCTTTGCACAGCCGCAACGGCGGAGAAGAAAAAGACTACGGACACGCGGCTAAAAATCGACACGCATCGGACGGCGGAAACATAAGGATCGGAGGTCGCAAGAATAATTCCTTCCGCAACGTCGGGTGGCAAAACCACTAAGCTAATCGTCGAGACATCCGCATCGGAGCTCGCAAGACTAATCGTCGGAGTGATAGCGGAATCAGGAGCTGCAACGGCGGAAACATAAAGGACAAATCATTCCGCAATAGGTAAGGTCTACATCAGAGGAGAAATCAACTAAATGACCGGAAGGATAGTGCTTTCGGCAGCCGTAACGACGGAAGCCCAAAACTCAGGGATCGGCAAAAATAACAGAGCAAGGTTTGAAAAGTCAAAGCAATAATCGGGAGACTTTGCAATCTGTCGTCCGCAACTGCGGAGAATGAAGTAACAAGATGTTCCGACGTGAAACCAAAAGTCAGCCGATTTAGACAAACGCATCAGAGAAAAATATTGAAGCTAAAGCTTGTTATTTTTCCCCGCAACGGCGGGAACGCAAGCAAATAAACTTCCGACTTAGACACTTGAAAACGCATTCAAAGCGATGATAAACTTAAACAAACAGTGGATTATTTCAAGCACTAGGAAAGTCTTTCTGGAGAGTCATCAAATCAAATCAAAGAAGAAAATCAAACCAATCTAAGCAAAAGGAGGGTCTCGAAAGTTTTTTTGAATTTTGGGAAAATGTTGCAACTGCAACACTGCCATGAGGAGAGGAGGTCTCGGCAGAATAGAGAAACTATGTTTTTCTTTATTCTGTCTTCTATTGTAATGTTACTATTTGCAAAAGGAAGATGAGACCCTTCCAGGAGGAGGACGCTTTAGGAATTCTGTAAATTATTCAGAACTCGGTTTTGTTTCTCCTCTATCGCTTGAGACCTGTATGGAATGAGATTTGGGGAGTTAATTGTAATTCTGGTTACTGTTTTACAACATAAGCACTACGATCTTGGTTAATGGCAATTCATGGATTTTCATTATGAATTTATTAAACTCATTTTTTATAATATTCATACTTACTTGTTATCTTTGTGCATATGTACTTTGTTATGATGTGCAAATGATTAATCATCATGTCTTGAGCAAATGTTATTTTCAAAATTTGTTTAAATAATTACATGATGGTTTTATGATCAATTTTATTGTTGTTTAATTAATTGTGTAATTAAATATTAATGTTATTTAAATTGAATGATCAACTTTGTATTGTCATTCTATTTGAATATATTCATTTTGAATTTTGTTTTGACGATAACAACTGAATATTTTCATTGTGCTCCTATGGGCAGGATAGATTAGGTCTAGAGGTAGTTTTTTAAATTAGGTTTTAATTTTATTTCATAGTGAAAGCTACACTTTGGTTGTTGTTAAAACCTTTGTCTTTTAATAGTTGTTAAATCTGTATGTTTCCAGCCATATTAGATTAGTCATGCATCTCTTGTTAGTTAGATTATATCTTTGAGATCTTTATTTCATTTTAAGAATTTCTATCACAAAATTGTGAGACTCTCTTCTTGAGAGAAAATATACAAAGGCAACGGGGCCTTTGTTCCCGCGAGATTTAGTCATCCCAAACACACTGAGGGTTGTTTTAGGCGCTTTGTGTGGACTATTTCTCCTTGTTGGCCATGGGACAGAAAATCCGGCCAACAAATAGCGCTAGAAGGAGGGCCGGCAAGTAATCCCTTTTGAGCTATTTCTTTTTAAATTTTGATCTATTTTAAAATGGCTCATATTACTGTTTTAGAAAATGTTTTTAGCATGCCTGGGCCTACTGGAGGTATTTCTGAAAATGCGGTAAATCTCTTGCAAAGGTTAAGTTTTGATGGAGGAGGTAAAATGACTACTTTTAAACATCTCACTGAATTTATATTTATTTGTAACCATGATCATATAGCTTGTGAGAGCAATATTTGCAAGCTTTTTACTGTCACTTTCAAAAGAAGAATCCAAGGCTGGTTCGAAATGTTACCAGCTAAATCCATTCATTCATGGAAACATTTCATGGAGTTGTTTATTGATGCGCATGAGGATTGCAATTATCAAAAGTTGAGGTATGAGTTCGAAAATCTTCGCAAACAAGAAGGTGAATCTACTAGTACTTTCTTTTCAAGATTTATGTCAATTCATTTTAGATTCAATGAGAAAGATCAACTTTCTGCAGAAGAAATAACAAATTTATTTTTATATCTTGATTCTCATGATCAAGTAAATAATGAAGCTTCAAATTGACCATATGCATGTTGATGGTCGCATTACTTCATCGGTTAATATTGATTCAAGGTCTAATATTATTGGTCCAAATTCTGACACTATAATTGTTGAACATCAACAAATCTTAGGATCTTCTAATATACAATTTCAGGAACAAAAGAATTTGAATTCGACACTTATATTAAAAAATCATTTTCTTGATAAAACAAATGTAGTCGAAAAGGAATCGATGATTTCAGAACCTAAAATTGAATCTTTGAATGATAGTTGCATAAATAATGATTTTGAATTTTCTTCTTCTCAAATTGAGCAAAATCCTCTCATTCCTTCACAAAATATATCAACAAATTAGAATATGCACAATGATTTTTCTCTTGAATCAGTTAATCAAGATTGTCCTATTAAAAGGGGAATATCTAATTTTCCACCTTTGGAAACTTATCATGCTTTATATCCGGATCTATTTACTGATTATAGTTCATGTCCAGATACTAATATGCAAAATTCTCCAGTATGTCCAACACCTATCTTAATTCGAAGTGATTTGTTGTATAAACATGAGGAAAATCTTTCTATTCAAGATATTAAAGATGAAAATAATTTTATAAATATCGCTCATGAATCTCATGCATATGATAATATTAAAGAAGCTAAGTTAAAAGATAAAACCATTTCTCATAATCTTTTAGATTTTGGCGATACTAATATTTTCAATTGTAGATTAATTGAGTCTTCAAAATCTCATGAATTTCAAAAGGAAATTGCTCACTCTAAGGTAATGTCAAAATTTGATTTTCAATTTTATGATGACAATGTTTCCTTACAAAAGATATCCTCTACTTTAACTTCTCTTGAAACCTTTGATCATAATCTCGACATGTTGCTTTTTTATTACTATCCTCATGAATTTTCTATCACAAACTCCATTGAATCTTCACAAGTTTTAGATCTCCTCCAATCTTCTTTTTATGATTCAATTTATTTTGGTTGGAAGGATCATATCTTAAAAGGTTTCCATGTTTTGTTTTTCTTCATTTTGTAGACACAAGCTCTAATTTAATACTTTCTATTTTTCAGTATGAAGCATTTCAATTCATATTACTAATATTTGACATGTTTTATTTTGCAGGATTACAAATGCTTCGATGGCTTCATTGGCTATTTCATTTTACTTGATTTTCATTACAATTGTTTTCTTTTGTACATAGTTAGGCTTAGGTTTATTTATTTATTTATTTTTCTTCATTTTTTTCTTAACCTTTGACTCTCTTGCTTATAATTATATTTATTTAAAATTTTCTTGTTAAGTCATATATCTTTTACTTTTTCGACTTAATTGGGAAAATGTTTTATACATTTTTATGATCACAAGCAAGAACATTTTAAGAAAACGAGTTGTAACTGCATATGTAATTAAGATTTAGTTTAAATTTGTTTGTTTTCTTTTGCTTATTAATAAGAGGGCCTAACTTATTAAACATCTTGCTTATTTTTAACAAATCCTTATGTCACAAATTATAATTTAAAGAAAAAGAAAAAGAGAGACATATTTTTCATCTTGTAGAAACTAATTCTCTCTTTTCATTTCATTTGTGATATAGCTATTTCATTTTTCTCCACTTAAGATGTTAATTTATTCAGGCTAAGTTTTCATTTTTGCATTTACATATATCCATTTTAGATTTCTTGCTTTTATTGGTTTTATTTTTAAAGTTTGCTATTATTTTCTTTTTCAGTTTGCTTGAAGTTTGAAAGGGGTTTATTGTAAATAAATAAACTCTGTGGCTTAATTCCAGTTTATTCATCTATCTTGATTAGTTGTAATAAGGTAGATCTTCAAGATTCGCTTAAACTGATCAGTTTTTCTCAAATTGATAAGGACCTATAACTGATAATGTTTGTGTTTATAATCAGGATTAACCTTCAACCATATGTTTCTTTATAGTTGGGATAGCTGATAGATTTCCTTTTCTAAACTCAATACTTGGAAAATCTTTATCAATTTGCATTTGCAGTCTTTTTTTTTTAAGTTTACTTACCATCTGCAAAAAATTTGAAGTCTGCTCTATGCATAATTATCTATAATAAGTTGAATTTTGATTGGAGAATAGCTCTCATCACGAGCCAGCCTACTGATGATCATCAGCTTTATCAGGAGTAACATCATTTCTTATCACTAGGGTGATGGCTCTTGATCATAAGATCAAGGGACAAGAGGTCTCATCACGAGCCGAATTGTTTATTTCTGGTAAAACTCGTGAATGATGCTGTTAATATCTGGTTACCACACCTGGATAGTATTCTTCATTTAAGTTTAATGGAAAATCAATAAATGTTTTATAATTGGAGTAGGTCTTGAAAGTTTTTTCAGATAGGTGAGTAGATGTATCTTTATACTGTTGATGTGGATTACCTTTATCCTAAGTACTTGGCTTTGACAGGGTAATTTTCAGTTTGTCTATGACTAAATCTTTATCAACGGAAATGAGGGTAGTTCTGAAAATTTTCACTAATGTGAATTGAGTACTTGTTCTTATTAGATTAAGGATTTCTCATTTGTTTCAAGAAAATTTTAATATTGTATTTTTTGCAACTTTTGAGATGAATGAGCAAAGATAACTGGTTTACTGAGGTATGACGCCGTTTGTTAGCACCCCAACAACTCCCCTTTATTTTGCACAAAATAAAGGGACCCCATTAGAATTTTGTAAATATTTAGCGCTTCGTTTTCTTTTATTTTGTTTGATTTTGGTTTCATGATTTCATTTCTTTGATCATTCACTCCTTCTGTTGCTTTTTGTTGGGATTGATTCTTCTTTTCATGAGGATTGGGTGAATTGACTGATCTTAGTTTCTTGAATCATTTTGATCTTTTAAATGCTTAAAGTTGGTTTCACACCTTTAATGAGTCCTTTTGAAGCAACAACATGCTTTGGTTGGTGAAAATATTAACAACACATCACATGATTCTAGGTTTTGTTGATAAAATAAATTCTAAGGTCAAATTTTACATGATTTAGCAAATGATCCATCTATAACATATATCATGTTAAANATATATATATATATATATATATATATATATTTATATATATATATATATTTAAATAATATTTGTTTTTTTATGTATATATATTTTATATAAATTTCTTTGATCTTTCTCACATCACCTAAATTATTTAAGTTTAACTGTTAACATGATTCTAATAAGTTGTCTTTATTTCTCATAAATTCATTTGATAAAGATTTCCATGATAACATTATGAAGTCATATCACGTTAACTTTTGAAAAGCCTTATGCAGTATTAGTATTGTCTTTATTATATTTTATTGAAGGCTTTTTACAATAATATGACTTCAATATTTATGGTTTTAAAATTATCTAATTTGGATTTCTTTACAGTTATATCATGATGACTTTCTTAGAGATAATTTTTGTTTTATATGAACTTAAATTTAAATGGAATAAAGCACTCGGTCATAAGTAAAGCTAGCATGATAAACGATGAGACGTTGTTGGCATCTTACATGCTAATTCATAAACCAACGATTATACATGTAGTTTAACGACTACAAATTCTACATCATGACAGAGATATAAAATATATCAAAGCTTATAGGAATTATAAATAATGATTCCACCAACCCAATATCTCATCGATAAAAGAATCACATCCAAAAGGTAAAGTCCAGCTTATTCAATCGCTCGAACTGTTATCATTGAATGATGCCAGCTTGTGTTGGAAGTTCGATGGTCTCACTCTTGTGTAGATCTTTACACAAAAATTCGCCTCTCATTGTGGGAAAAGAAGCCATTCCAAATGCATTATTGAATATTCATACACCACCATTTGTCGGAGAAGAGATAATGTACGTCACCAAGTCATCGAAGGATTACACTAGCCAACGACTAAACTGTAAGTAACGAGATCCTCCTACCATATCACTGGAAAATTGCAAAGATTCAAAGGTCTCATGCATAACCAACGCCAGAAAAAAAGGGAAAGTCCTACCACAAAAAAACAAGGAAATTAATACCAACTAGTGAGGAAACTCTAAGGGAAATCCCTGCCACAAAAACAAGGAGATTAATACCAACTAGTGAGGAAACTCTAACCATACAAGCAACCACTCAACCTTTTTGAAAAGCAAGTCAAAGAAACTGTTTTGAATTTATTAAAAGGAGAAATTTGTGCAGCCTCCAATGCCAGCTACCTTTATTCCTCTCAATGAACTTCCAGATCACATTTCTCTTATGTGTATAATCTCGCGAACATAGACTCAATAGGATTTGTCCACACTATCGATAATACCATTGCTATCAAAATTGTAATTGTCATGTTTCTTTTGAAGTAATTTCCATTAAACGGATTACCTTCGCTGAAGACTCAAAGTGTTGTGGTAAAAGTTACATGAAGCTGAGGTTATCAAGATATCAATTGCGGAAATGTTACTATTATAAATTTCTAGATCATTTTATTAGAAATAAAAGGTTTCGAAGTTAATTACCAAAGGAAGACGCTAATTCATGTAGTGATATTACAAAATCCGTGAAGAAGGGAGATTCCTTAACTTCTTATTATTTCTCCATTCAAAATAATTTCTTTGTTTTCCTTAATCTTTAGTCTCTCTTTTTAGTTAAAATGTATTGCTATTTAATATATATTGTATGTATAGGATTTCGTAAAGTATAAGTGATGGAGTTACACTATAATGAATTTCCCAGAAGACATAGCGTTGAAAGAATCCATCTCATTTACGAAATTGCAGGTTGAATCATAGCTAGAACACTGAGATTGTAGAGAAGATAAACTCTCGAAGATGGTGCGTAGAAGGGGCACCAGATGATACTGTTCCAGATCGGCTCAGTTATCCTGTGGAATATAAGAAAAGATTCGATGCCTCAGAACAAGGGATTAAACAAACTCTCATCACCCATAAAAGAAACAAGATATTGCTTCCATGAGGAGGGGAGGTCTCGGTAGAAGAGAGAAACTGTGTTTTTCTTTATTCTGTTTTCTATTGTAATGTTACTGCTTGCAAAAGGAAGATGAGACGCTGCGAGGAGGAGGATGCTTCAGGAATTCTGTAAATTATTTTTAGAACTCTGTTTTCTTTCTCCTTTATAGCTTGAGACATGTATGGAATGAGATCTAGGGAGTTAATTGTAATTCTAGTTACTGTTTTACAACATAAGCACTACGATCTTGGTTAATGGCAATTCATGGATTTTCATTCTGAATTTATTAAACTTATTTTTGATAATATTCATACTTACTTGTTATCTTTGTGCATATGTACTTTGTTATGATGTGCAAATGATTAATCCTCATGTCTTGAGCAAATGTTATTTTCAGAATTAGTTTAAATAATTACATGGTGGTTTTATGATCAATTTTTCTGTTGTTTAATTACTTGTGTAATTAAATATTAATGTTATTTAAATTGAATGATCAACTTTGTATTGTCATTCTATTTAAATATATTCATTTTGAATTCGGTTTTGACGATAACAACTGAATATTTTCATTATGCTCCTGTGCGCGGGATAGATTAGGTCTAGAGTTAGTTTTTTTTAATTAGATTTTAGTTTTATTTCATTGTGAAAGCTACAATTTAGTTGTTGTTAAAACCTTTGTGTTTTAACAGTTGTTAAATCTGTATGTTTTCCAGCCATCTTAGATTAGTCATGCATCTCTTGTTTGTTAGATTATATCTTTGAGATCTTTATTTCATTTTAAGAATTTCTATCACAAAATTGTAAGACTCTCTTCTTGAGGGCAAATATACAAAGGCAGCGAGGCCTTTGTTGCCGCGAGATTTAGTCATCCCAAACACACCGAGGGCTATTTTAAGCGCTTTGGGTGGACTATTTCTCCTTGTTGGCCATGGGACAGAAAATCCGGCCAACATAACCCGTGGAGAGCATAAACTTGTGAGGTACAGGAAAAATATATGCAGAGACAGTGTAACACTAAATTAATCTAACATTTGAAAAGAAAACACACACGACTGAAATGGAATTTAAATCTAGGAAAGCGTGAGATTATGTTAAAGGAAACTAATCTAATGCCTAGAAATAAAACACATGACTGAAATTGAATCTAATTACGAAAGCGTGGAATTGAAATTAATCTAGGAAAACATGAAATTGCATAAATGAAACCTAAGCATGAGAAAACATAAAATTAAGCAAGGGAAAAATTATTATAACAAAACACAAGTAAAATAATGAGAAGTAACAAATAACAAATGACAGACATATGCGAGCTCACATGAAATCTAAATTAACCACTCAAAATAATAAATCTATTATGGAGAAATCAAAATATTTATTATAAAACATCAAATCCATTACAAAAGGGTCAAATCCATGACTAGATCTCAAAAATATAAACCATTTCTCTATTTTTCTATCTCTAGAGAGGCCTCCGAGACCTCTAGTCGTAACTAAAATTTCGCCACCTACAATCACTACTCTAGTTATGTCTTTTCATCTACAAGAATCAAATGATCATGCCTATCTACAGTTGATATTGATCTCTCTGTTAAGCAGTGCAATGATCATCATATAGTGATATTTGATTGATGACTCGTGGCTAATGGATTCCTGAATATCTGTGACTATAACAATAGATCCCAGAAGTTAGACTAAGAGCCAACGATGTGTATGCAATTTGTTTGGTATAAAGGTTTTTGTTTATCGTGGCATTCTACTGTTCAGGATTTTTGTGATCAAAACCGCTATGAAAAGGGTATGTCATCTCCTTCCCCTCACTCTATTTTCCGGCGGTAAATACCCCTTTTGGGTGGCGATGTAAAAATTCCAATATCCCTTGCATGCAGGTGGAGGTGTTAGCTCGTATTCTAGTGATAGGTTTTGGATTGATACCATGTCCAGGTGGTTAAAAGTAATGATTTGGAGCTCAACAACAGGTGGGTTAAACTAAAGTCAATATTCTTTCAGGATTCAAATCAATATCAATCTAATTAGTTGTTTATTTTGATCTTACAGGGGAATATTATCACCAAAGGGGGGAATTAATAAGACATTCTCTCCTAATCTGTCCCTTGATGAGGCCCCATCGAAATACGACTTCCAAGTTTAATTTCCTTGCATCTTAGTGTTTTTATTATGAGTATCTAGTTCTTCAATTACTAGGCACTGCCCCATATTATCATTTATTTACAACAAACGACACCCCCATATAATCAGTCGCGTATACTAGGAATTTGTTGGGATCCGTTAACAAGAGTGCAAGCCACCATTATTGGATTGAAGCTATCTTTATCAATCCCAAGGTTAGCCCAAGTAAAAGACTTAGTATATAAGTTCATATAGCTCTTGGAAGGGGTCAATTTGTTTCCTATAAGCTGTTCTCCTTGATGAGCTTCCAACTGTTACCCAATTAAGGTGTTTCGATGTTTATCAACGAGTTTTGAATCCCTAACTCATGTTCTCTATTGAGATCGATATCCCCATCAGCGGAGGGAGTAGATATGGCGGTGGGAGATATAAGAGATAATATGCGAATAAAGATCCTTAGCCATCAGGAGCTATAGTCGATGAACCAGTTATAGTTTACCCAACGAAGTATAAAACTAGTTGTTGTTAATGGTATCGTCATCTCTTGACATCATCCTCTCTGACTTCTCAGCGAACACCCACTTACTCTTTGTGTGCCAAGTTATTGGGTCCGCGTAAGAGTTGAAGCCACTGTATTGTGGAAAAATAGAGGATCGGGATTCAACAATAGGAGATTGAGCGTTTATTTAACATATATGGAAATGTGGAGAGGGTTGATATGAAATCGAGATATGCTTTCATCTATATGAATGATGAAGGAGGATGCAATCCGAGAGCTTGATAATACAGAATTTGGCAGGCCGAGATGTCGACTATGCATGGAGTGGACAAAGCATACAGAAAAATGTATGTGTCTCCCTGCACATGGTAGGCAATCAGCCCCGTATGTAAAACCAACAAACGCATTGTTTGTGATAAATTTTGAACTAGCCAATATGAAGGTTAAGGACTGTGAAAGATAGTTTGATCCATATGGTGAAGTGCTACAACTCCTCTTTGTCCTTTGTTCTCCATAAAAATGTGCAGGATTCTTCGAATGTGGATTCTCCGTTTTCTTGTGGAGGAGTGGTTAAGTCCTTGATTACTGTCAAGATCTCCTCTTCTTGAGAAGAGGATATCTCGACTTTTGCAAGGATTTGAGTGAGTTTTTCCAAACTTATATTCATCGTGGAATCATTTTACTGGTAATCAAATTAAATGCTACAAAATAAAAATGGTACAAAACAATACAAAATAGTATGAAATCAAAGATAAACAAAATCAAAAGAAAACTGGTATGAAATCAAAGCTAATGCATAATGAGAGCAATCCAAACTTACACTGTAAATGAAAAATAATAACTAGATAAAGGCATACTTGCATAAAAAAACAAACTCGCATAAAAGAAATACTCTTGCAGAAAATGAAAAAAAAACTTTGCGAAAATTAAACACTCTTGCAGGAAAAGTAAACCATGCTTTGCGGGAGAAATGAACACGCTTACGAATAAGAAACTTATTTGCATGAAAAGGGAACAATAAGGCTTTGGTGTGACCCACCAAAGTAGATGCGTCAGGTTGTTACATCAGGAAAATTCTGTAGTGAATTCATCCTTGCATCTTATCATTTCCCCTCCCCCTTGCTATGTAATATGAAAGCAACCTATCTACCTCCCTAAACTCCAATCCCCTTTTAGAACCTCTCGGGAAACGACGCCAAAATCATTAGAGGAAATTTTAGGTCTTAAATAGGCCTTATAAGAAAACACGCCAATAAATTTTGTGAGTTGGAATTCAAGAACCAATAGAATTTCAATCAAATAAGTCAACCATAATGGTTGAATTGACATATTTGTCATAAAAGAAAACTACTTTTTTTGTTCGTATTTTCAACATAATCTCCCTATGTTTTACTCAAATTTCAAGCGGGAGAGCTCGTTGGATGCGGAATTTAATTCTGCATCCAACGAGTACCCACAATGCATACTTTTGATGGACCCCGCTACCTCAAAAACAAGAAATACCTGAAAAAATGTGATGATGATGTCATCATCACATTTTTTCAGGTATTTCTTGTTTTTGGGGTAAAAGGGTCTGTCAAAAGTATGCAGTGTTGGTACTCGTTGGATGCGGAATTAAATTCCACATCCAACAAGCTTTCCCGCTCAGAATTTGAGTATAAACACAAGGAGATATGTCGAAAATACGAACAAAAAAAGTAATTTTTTTCATTCTTCCTCCGAAATTAATAACTATTATTTTATTATTTTAACTATTATTTTATTATTTTCCTTAGGAGGCCCATTTTAGACCTCAAATTTCCTCTAATGGTTGCTGAAAAGTATTAAATGATTAATAAACTATCCAACAATTTAAATTTTCAACCTGAGGAGAGTGTAAATTTTTGAGGTACAGGGAAAATATATGCAAGGTCAGAGTAACACTAACGTAATCTAACATTTGAAAAGAAAACACACACGACTAAAATGGAATTTAAATATAGGAAAGTGTGAAATTGCGTTAAAGGAAACTAATCTAATGCCTAGAAATAAAACACATGGCTGAAATTGAATCTAATTACGAAAGCATGAAATTGAAATTAATCTAGGAAAACATGAAATTGCATAAATGAAACCTAAGAATGAGAAAGCATAAAATTAAGCAAGGGAAAATTTCTTTATAACATAACACACGTAAAAAAATGACAAGTAAAAAATAACAAATGACAAACAAATGTGAGCTCACATGAAATCTAAATTAACCACTCAAAATAATAAATCTATCATGGAGAAATCAAAATATTTATTCTAAAACATCAAATCCATGACTAGCTCTCAAAAAGATAAACTATTTCTCTATTTCTAGAGAGGCCTCCACTACTCCCAAATGAAGAGAGGGCACTATTATTTATACATGAGTTGCTTTGAAAAGAGGGTAAATGTAGATTCACATTTCTTTCAACCTATTTTCCATAATTACAAAATATTTATCCCTATCCTCTCATGATATTCCTCTTTGGAATTGTCTGAAATAATTGTCTCCAAATATTGAAAAGGTGGAGGGAATATTTGAAAAGCTTTTGAATAATCCTTTTGTTGAAAATATTCAAATATTCCTACACATCACAAAGCTCACACAACTTTGAGATATAAATGAAAACATGTTAATTTTCTACTATTTAATCATAAATTCTCTTAAAATACTTAAAAATAAATAAATTGGAAAATAACAAGTTAGATCCATATTTATTTATGAAAATGGTATAAGGAATGGTTAATGGAGTGATGAATAGGGATGAATGTGAGGAATAGTGAAGGAAAAATTGGATGAAAATGCAACATTTGGGTGACCCAATAGCAAGGAGGGAAATTGACGCAAAAAACATTCCATTTGGTCAATAGGAAGCTTGTAACTAGCGTCAAAAATCATGGAGAAATGGGTATCAAGGAACCAACTCTCGTGAACTTAGCAATGGGAGCTAAACTACTATGGAGATTAATCACTGGCAATCTCACCTGGTGGAAGCAGGTAATTTGGAAAAAATATTTAAGAGGCAATAGAATAAAGAGTGTGGATATGAAATTAAAAGTGGATATAGGATATCTTATTTTTAAACTTCTTCTTTTAGCTAGAGATCTCATCGGGGACAAATTGAACTAGATACCGGCTAACGGGCATAGAATAAATTTATGGGATGATCAAATTTTAGAAACAGAAAGATAGTCCCTACTCAATCTACTTATTCATCTATGATCAAGGATGGATGGAAGATCGGGGCCTTCTTACTCTTCACAATATCTCTACTTGGACAAGTGATGGTCTTTGGAACAACTGGAAGACTATTTTTCCCCCAAAGCACCTCTTAGTTTATTTTGACTTGTTTTTACATTTTCTCCATCGATGTGCCCACAAAGATTGAATCTCCAATGACACGTGTTGATGGGACTCAAAATATTCAGTTAAAATTTGATATTAGCATCTTGCTGAAGCACAATTCCAACACCCTCGCTCAAGCCTTTGTAAATCAATCTGGCACACAGATGGTATGCCAAAAGATTAACTTCTTCTACTAGCTCCTGGTTCATCCTAAATACTTACCTCTAAAAACTTACGAAATAAAGGAATAAATGGTTCATCTTGGTGTGTACTCTCTCAAAATGATGAGGAAAGCGTTGACCACATGTTTCTTGTTTATAAAAATGTCAGCACGTCAAAGAGGTCTGGAGATTCGCCTTGGGGTCGTTATTGCAGAGGTTGTCTTTGCACATCTCAGTTTCTAAATTTTTTAAGGCGTCGTCTAAACAGGCGAATTATTAACTTATCTGGCAGTTTGTGGTCGGAATTCGGTTTTTTTTTCTTGAATTCAAATTTTTATGCAATTCAAATTGTTTTTTCAAGTGCAAAAACAGATTCATCCCTGTCATAAACCTTTGGGGAGACCAAATTATACAAGTTTATAAATTGTTATATAGAATTTTTGAAAATCGTTACCGGATTTATCTAAAAACATTACTCGAAAAACGAAAAAAATGGTGAAAACAAATCGCCTCTTTAGAGTATACCATTTTTTAATATTTAATAGATGAAGAACCATTACCTTGGGAACTTCACTAGCAAGTCTATTCTTAAAGGGTTCAGGTTTACTCTTTCCAAATATATCAGTTGGAGAATATGGTTAGCTAGAAACAAAAGAATATTTAGAGGAGAAATCGCCAGCCCATTTCAAACTATGATGAGAGCTTGTGCTCTTTTTTTAGAATACATCACGCCTTTAGTGCAATGAAAAAGGAAAAATATGGACACGCAGGAGGCCAAATGGATGTCCTTGTTCTAGTTAACTAATAATCCCCAACCCGCTCCTCCTAGCAACATCTAAAAATCAGCCTTATGTGTATTAGTGAAAGATATCAAAGATTGGCAATCTCAACAATAGGACCACTCTCTTTTCTTTGATGGAACTTCACGCAACAATCCAAGGATAACTGGTGCGATAGGGATAATCAAACATCCTGGAGGACACACCATTATAAAATATGCTTTGGGTCTTACTATATTGACTAATGACGAGGCAGAGGCCTATGCTCTCTTTGAAGGCATTAGGATGGATCTTGCTGCATGGAATTCAAAAGATCATTATATGTGGAGAATCTGTTATACTAATCAAGCATATTGTCAATCAAAACATTGAAGGAGACAACGTTTATAAAGGTGTCATCACTTGGACTTTGGCCCTTCTTTGTAAATTTGAAAACGTCTCTCATATTCGAATCAACATTTAAAGGAAGGAGCCATCTTGTGGAAAGGAGAAATTAAGGTAAATGGCCACATTAGAACCCACCTTATTCCTTACTTGACGACCAAGGAAAACATATCAATGTGTTTTCTAGTGGATAGTAGGGATACACGACACAATCAAACAAGTTTGTTTTTACTTCAATGTGTGGGGATTATAAAGCAAAAAATAAAAAAGAGTGGGACACACATGCAATGTGAGGAGAAACATGGAAAACGACTGGGACACACATGCAGTGTGAGGAGAAACATGGAAAACGACTTGGGCACACATATTTTTATGGAAAACAACTCCATTATACTAATCATTATATGTGGAGACACATGTAATGTGAGGATGCTTTGGAAAATAACTATCAACAATACAGATCCACCATTATTGTAATGTCCCATTTTGACCCTTGTTGTATGTATTGGTTTGATATGTACATATAATATACATATGATGTATAATTCCTAGCATGGAGCTTAAGTCCAAGGCCCTACTAGTGAATAGTTGTTTATAAAGGAAAGTAGATTATAGTTGTAGGCCATGTACTAGTAAGCCATGGAAGATGTAAAAGAATGTAAATATTTATAACGAAAATAAAAATGTCCAAGGATGGCTATGGGAGCAACGTTAACGATAGGGGCTATGTTAAACACTAGGGATATGTGAGGAGGTTATGGTATTGACCCTTTTGTTGTCAAATGTCACCTTGCTACCGCATGTCATTGTGATAAACCCTATGCCATAAATGGCATGACCTACCTTCATTAAACTCCCTGAATTAACATTTAACCATGATGAGAAAGGATGGATGCATGAGAAGCTATTGAGTTAATGAGAATGCAGGAAAGGATGACAGGTGGGCATTATTACTTAGCTCGGAAGTCAACCTATGCATGGGATTTAAATTTAGAGAATTGTGGGCGAGGAAGGAAACATGTCCTCATGCATTCGTTCACCTCATCCCCATTCCATTAGTGCATTCACCCATGCAAGAGCTTTGTGTGAACTCCACCATAACCTTATGTGTGCGATTATGTTGAGAATCTCTGTGAATTTGGAGGGTTGTGAAGGAAAGATCTCTACTGGTTCAACTTTTAGGATCTTCTATACCTTCCCAGGGTAGTAATTGAGGGAAGGAAACATGCAAGGGACTGGGGAGGCAGAGAAGGGAACCCTCCTAAACCATGTGTGGAGGAGAAGAGGGTGTCAATACTATCTGAAGACATTGAGATGCCATAGTTTCATGGCTGAGTATACTGGTTTGATAGTGTTGTAATCTCTTGTCTATTAGATTGATAAAACCAATTGAGTGTGGGTTTATCCTGGGGGTTAGTGTGTAGTGTTGTGAGTGATCCTGAGCGACTCCTTAGTGGATAACATAGCCCAGCTCAGGGGTGGTATCTGAGTGTTGAAAGAATATAGTCTAGGAAAAGACCTACGGCTGGGTGGAACATTGAAACCACATGGCTAGTTGCTTGGACCGTTTACAGTTCAAAAGATAATTATTCTTGTGTGCCAATGTCCATAATGGTTATGTGATGAATGTTGAATTGTTATGTTTAATTGTGTGGCATGATAGCTTGGTTAATACAATAGAGTGTTGTTTAATGCTTGTGTATGGGTTATCTTTGTGGATGAAGGTATGGAATTAATTGGGCAATGAAGGAATGGTTATTCATGGTTGAATTATAGGGAGTAATAGCTTGAAGTGTTCATTAAGTTGCATGTCCATTGTTTCATATGGGTTATTTCCATACATGGTTATATCTGCATATGAGATATTATTTTATGCCTGCAACGAATGAATTGCTCGTAGCTAGGATGTGATGAATACATCATATTATGTATGGTGTTGTGTTGTAGCTCAATTTTATTTTGGTTGTATGTGTTTAATTGGTTTTGCATAAGTTTTGTATACTTTGTGAAGGTGTAATAAGGCTAAAGGAAGTATGAGTACCTTGTTGTATAAACAAGATGGCCTGTGCAAGAATGGATTTGAAGTTCCTTATACAATTCATTGTGTATGTTCATTGTGTATGTTCATTGTGTTTGTCTATGTCTTAGACATATTTAAAGTTTGGATTTGTGTTATAATTTGGGGTTTAATGTCCTTGAGCATTAAACTGGAACATAATGAATGGATGACTATGCCTTATTATGCTTAGGTTCGGTGACAAGCATTTGTGTCAGAATGTTAATGCTCAAATCATCTTGGATGTGTGTTGATTGAACCAAAGAGTTTGCCTCCAAATAGTAATAAATCTGCAGAGTTTCCATGGTCAAATCAAAGCCATGGGAAAAAGTTGGAAATTTTGACTAAGTGTTGGCCTATAAAGGTTGGAGAAATCTCGATTGTTGATCGTTGTGTTGGATTCAATCAGAGCCTTTGATCACCATGTCGACATGTCAACTTCTGACTGCCAATGTCGGAAGGGTTATGTTTTGATGTTAGAATGTCAAAGTTGAAAGTGATTGTTGTGTTTTTAGTGGCTTGTGCCGACTTCTGATTCCCATTTGTACAAAATGAAAAATGTAGAATTCGGAAGCAAGTTATTGGATAGCAATTTACAGTGCTGAATTCTGACCCCCGACTGTATGGACGTTGGAAATGTCAAAGTTCAGAGATTGGAGAGTGTATGTTGGAAGACTCCTTATGCATTCTGACTTCTTACTGTCGATGTTGGGGCAGCGAAGTTACTAAGTTGGGGTGGACTTGTGGTCATGTTGTTGTATCGTTCAGAGTTTTGAGTCTTCATATCAGAGCATTGGAGTCGACAATCATGTTGATTAAATTTTTCATTGATGCCAATAGTTCCCTATGTTGACACAGATCCATCAGTAGGGCTTCACTCGGTGTCGACAACCTCAACCCAGCGATCTCACTAAGCACTGACCCAAATAGGTTTTACCCTGTCCAGCAACACCTGTAGAGCAGATGAGGTCTCACCCAAGATGTTCGAGGGAGAACTGTCAAAACCATGTTTTCGCAGTAAGAAGGAGCGTTTTGTGCATCTACTGTCCTACTATCACAGCATCACTTCACAGATTACATATCCAAGCATTGATTCATACATTCATAAATGCATATCATCATTCATCATATCACATCAATGTATTCAAATCCTAGCAAAAGTATTGAATCATAAACATATCTACCATCATAACATTATTCAAGACATGAAAGCATCGCATCATTCATAAATAAACATTATATTGCAGTCTGCATCCACATCACATCATAGGAAAACAAGAAAACAGGAAGAAGTAAAAAGACACATTTTTCCCTCAAATCTCCCTCATGCCAATATTAACTTCACATCAAAACATAGGTTCCGAAAACAGTTCCTCAATTCAGATCTTGCATCAAAGACAGATCACAGATGCACAAAATTTCTTCACAATCTTGATCCAAAGATAGACAAAAAGACTCTCGAGCTAGCTCTTCAACATTACAATCCTTGATCTATTTATAGGCTTGCGCCTTTTACAATGTGGTCCACCTAAGTCAACTTCCTAACTAATTGGACCAAAATATACAAAATAACGACCAAAATCTACAAAATATGATCACAATATATAAAATGTGACCAAACTGCCATGCATGCCATCTTCCACCTTGCACAACAACTTTAAATTTGTGCAACAAATTTGGTACTGTGCAACTAATTATCTCCAAAATTGCCTACCAATAGGCCCCCAATAAAATATTGTGGCTCGACCTCGAGCCATGTCAGCTGGAAGCAGTGTACCCAATCATCTTAGTCTTGAAATCCTCGTACTACTGCTTTACTTCTTCCATGTGAACCTTCTCCTTGTCATTGATGTCTACATAATCCGCCACATCCTTATTTGATGGATTACCCACAATATTGGTGATGAATTCCTTCCTACTGTCCTACACCATCTAAAGTGGATTTGCTTCCTTATGCGCCAGTTGCGCACCAATATCCTGGAATTCATCCAGATGTGTTGTGCGATGATCTTGCATTTCCCTTGCCTTGTTGACATGTTGTTGCAGAGCCTTCAACTCTGTCACTTTCATTACCTACAGTACCATATTCATTGTTCGAAGCAACGCCCTCACGCAACTAACCGACCTTCAGCTTCCCGCAGTTTTGTATTGAGTTGCTCCAACTACTCGTCATGGACCATGCTTCCCCAAAACTGCATGGTGGCATCATTAATTGCCTTAGATTCTTTTTCCATGGTCTTCAAGCTGGGTTGATGCATCCTTGATGGTACTTTTGTGCGCATCAACTACCTCTAGTGGCGTACTAGGGCTCAATAGTACCTGCAAACTCATGGTGTATTTCTTGAAGTCTGCAACAATTTGGCCTAACTTCTGCACTTTGGCTAGCGCATCCAAGTCAACTTTCACAACTAGGACTTCTTGATAAGCATCAAAATTTGCTTTTCCAACTAAGCCCTGTCATTCCATAGTTGTGCCTTTTCAACAATGAGTTGATCTTGTTCATTCTTCAACTCCACAATCTCTTTCCTTGATGCTTCCTCCCGCTCCTGCGACCTCAGAAGGTGATCACCGATGATCTATTCTTGGTCGACCAACTCCTGATTCACAATCCTATGCAATTGGACTAATCTCTAAGTTGATAGTTCATTGAGTTCCAACAAGAGTTCCTGAAACTGCTGGAGTGAGGTGTTGACATCCTCACTATTTGTCTTAATTTCCTGTCGGAGAATCTGTATAATCCTTATGCACTTCCTCGTGCTTATCTCTCCTACCTTCCGCAAAATGTTTACCTTGGGAACCCTTTACAAAATTGTGTTAATTAAAGAACTTAGGCGAGTGTTTACCTCTCCAAATCCTTCAGTCACCTATTTCTTCAACTGCTCTTCAGTTGCAGTAGTTCTTGTTGTGATAGCCGCAATAATACAGTCTACCTGTGTATCTTCCATTGGTGTTGTGTTACTGGCTTCTCCCTGTTCATTCTCTTCATTCTGGTCTCCTCGTATAGGTGTTCGACCTCTGAATCCATCGAGGTCCTCGATGATTCCTCTTGTGACTCCTAGTCACTGTCAGGCACCGGCGCCGAATCTACAGGCACATCTATTGGACGACCTATGTCGTCATCTGATAATTCTTCTGCACTTACCAGCGCTTTCCATTTTTTCATCCACTCAGCCACTATGGCTCCCAATTCCTCCTTGAATAACTTGTATTGTGTCGCTAACCAATTTTTTTTATGGTCTCGTCGCACTTATACGTGGATGCCATGCGGGCCAATAGCGAATCAAACGACTTTCCCGTACTTCACCATTAACGCCTCTGTGAGCCGCGGAATCTCCACAGCTGTCACCTGTAAGGCCTCCCAATACAGCCAAAACTGTATGGAACATTCCTTCATCTTGTCCTCCTGGCTCAAGTACCATAGGTTCTGGTATCGTGCGCCCTTGTAGACTTGGGTGGTTGTGATGTCCATCCCTTAGTAGTCCTCTGGATCCATCCATGCAACTAATTTGATCAAGATGATCAACCAGCTATATGTAAATGGGCATTTTCTTCCCTATAGAAGCATAACATCCTCCGTCAACTGGTTCAACAAAAAAAGCGATCAGTTCATTTGCACACCTGCAACACACTGCTTAGCGCATGCAACTGCCCCTGAGGTGCACTGGTTTGGCCAATTATTCTGCATTGCTTTGCTAGAAAGAATACTGGTTGCAATGCGAACATCCCGCTCATTAATGTTGTCCACTACATATGTGCGCTTGTCATGCTCCAAGTGATACTTCTTCTTAAGCTTGTGCTCTAGTTTCTTATCATTGTCTTTACCCCGGAAGTATTGCGACGGGTCAGTCCCCTGCTTGGGTAACTGTTAACGCAAAAAAATTCTCAACTAGCTCCACATGGCCTAAACCATATACAGACATATTTTTCCTATCTTTTTCCCCTCATTTTCGACCTCAATAACTATGTTTTAACCTTATGCTCTCTCAAAACGCTCAAAAAAATATCAAAATAGTTTAAAAACCCAAAAGGGGGCTTAAAAACCCTCAAAAGAGCTAAACACCCACAAAGGGGCTTAAAAACCCCAAAAAGGACCAAAAACCCTAAAAGAGAGAAAAGGACAAGAAAAAATATAAAATAGTGTGGAGGTCTCCAACACAAGATTCACCACTTATTCCTTCGCCCATTTTTCTATCATTTGTGAGTACGTTGAGAATCATTCCTCTCACAATACCCACAATTTTCCAATCATTCCATTTCCCCACCATCTCCCCACCTTTTACGTTGAGGAATCCTTTGTACCATCAAGCCTGTGGAGAGGCAGTACCATCCAAGCTAGGGCACAGTGACTCAATTTTACAAAAAAGAGATGGTATATTTGTCCCATCTTATTTATTTTAGTTTAGTAGTTTGCTTATTGTTTTTTGTATTGCTAATAATTTGTTTATAGCTTGTTTTTTATCCATTTGAACTCTACCCTTCTGTCCCTTTGACGAAAGGGAGGTGCATTTGCATGTAACCAAGGTGAAAACCCAACTACAGTTTTGGCAGCCAAACCGGGTCGATCCTTTTCGATCCTCTTGTTTTGCAAGTCTTTGCTTTATTTTGAGGCTCAGCCATCACTCAGGTGGACAATCCAAGTCTGCATGGCGCCACATCTTGCTCCTGTCGGCTCTGTTTTTTCATTTTTCTCTTGTTCCAACCCTCATCGCGGCTTTCGGGCTGAAACACGCAACCCAGTCATTGATTTTGAGCCGAAAACTGTGACCCAGGTCGCGACTTAGGGCGCGAAAGGAATGACTTTCCTCCCAGGGAACAGTCATGGTTGTTTTTTGCATCAGTTGTGACCCAATCGCTACTGTGGGGTCTGTTTGTGTGAGTTAGTCGCCACTGTCGTGTTGTTAGAAGCAACCTATCAGTTTCTAAGCCATTTTTCATATGTTTTGACTATCTGAAACGGCCTATTAGCCACTATTTGACTGTTACATGCAATATTTATATTTATGTGTTAGTTTTTCTCCAAGTATAAATTTTGTTTTTCAATATTAAACGTTGGGAACTAACATTTCTTATTCATCCCTTCCTCCTCTACTCAGTCATCACCCTCCGGGGTCTTCTAAGATAAGATGGAGGGTTGAGTAAGCGTAGTAATAGGCATCCATTTTTGTTATTGTTCATTTCCATTAAAAACAAGTGACCTTGGAAGCTACTAGGAGTGGAGACCATTGGGGGTCTCAAGGCGTTCGTGTCCTCCCTGTTAAGCACCAGGCATTTAGGGTGTGACTTGCGGATCTACGGGTGGACTTGTTTCCACTTTGATGAGAGACCAACACTCCTTCTTGGATTTGAGGGATACAAAGGTGGGGTAGTCACCCTATTGATTCAAAAAATTTGCAGTCAGATTACACATTATTACAGTTTATCTTGCACTTTATCTGGATTTATTTTTACCTCTCAACCCTGTTTTGGGACAAGCCCTTTGCTTGCTTCTTACAGGGAAACCAGTGTTATTTTCTTATCTCACAATTGAAAGTAAAAATCACAAATTCATAGACAAAGTGCACACATTCACACAAAATAATACAACAAAACTCGGTTCATGATCCTGAGCGAACCATAAAAGTAACCAACTTACTTAATAATTTTTCGATTTGGGACATAAGTCTCAACCGACTCAACTACGGGAAGTACTTGGGCTTTTCCCTAAAACTCATTGTGAGGAGTACCGAAGGAACCCCAAAGTAGCTGGCCAATGAGAGGAATTACTAAGCAAAATGGGAAATTACCCCTTCTGATTGACTAGATACACCTTTGTGAGGAAAAATCCAAGCGTTTTCTTCTGGCAGTCTTGGTGGCCGAGTGACCACCTATGAACCAATAGGAAACCGTTTAAACCGGGGTACAAAATTTATTACCAGTTACTACCATAAGCCACCATTGATCCACCATGTTCCTCCTCATGACTTAGGGGACACCCTCCTCAGTTTGGGTATTTAGACTGTCACCGTCAAGGCCCTCCACGATCACCTTCCCCACCTTCAGAAAGGCCACACGGCCTCCAATTCCGACTCGGATTCCTATCAATCTGAGCCGAACCTATTCACTACACCATCTAGCCCCATGGATGGCACAAATCCTGATCCCTTCTTCGGAGGGACAGTTGGTAGCAGACCCATGTCCCTACCTCACATCATTACCAACATCCCTGTCAGTGGTCCCAGCACCACTGTGCAAATGGGTGTAGGTACACCACCCGTTAGTTGCAGCCCTATAATAGCTCCCACAATTCCATTAGTACCACCGTACATACTTGGGGGCAGTGGCCCTTCCACCATTGTCTCAACTATCCTTGTTGCGGGAGGTCAACCTTAAGTGCCCCCAGTCATGCATGGACATCACGCTCCTGCTAACCCATATGCCATTGTCGGTCCATCCCAAACCAACCTTGGATCGATCCTACCATTTATGGCTCGACTTAATTTACCAGACTTGGCCCAATGAACAAAAGGCTCAATTAGTAATCAACCCCATTGGCCTCCCATTCCAACCTAGCTCCCTTCAAATATTCCAAAATTTGAAGGAAAGGCCGGGGAGTGCCCCCAAAACCATATTATGTTTTTTCATTTATGGTGCTCATCAAACAACATTGTAGACTACTCGATCAACTGAAACTATTCCAATGTACACTCATAGGTGCTGCAGCAAAATGGTATATTGAACTACCTCAAGCCTCTTACCATGATTTTGATTCGCTAGGCTTCATGTTCCTCCAATATTTCCAACTCCCTGTTCGCTATGACGAAGGCATGGAGATCTTGTTGTCTTGTTATTAGAATACTGCTATGCACATCATCGACCACATTCATGAGTGGCGATGACGACGTAGCCTATGCAAAATCCAACTCAATGACAGGATCTTCCTCGATTGGTTCTTAAAGACCCTGTTACCATCCATAGCTAAGGACGTCACCTCTGAATGTCCCCAATCTAAGGAAGAGGCCATCTTGAAGGCCCAATAGTTCGATTTAATCTATGCTCAGTCTAGATACCTATACACCATCATACCAGACGCTCCCCATGTCGGCACCTCTCACTATGATGCGTCGGGGGAATCCCATGTTGCGGATGGTGTCATTGGTTCTGTCTCCCAACACCCACAGTACTATGCAGCACTCCCCATGATGCTACCACACCCAAGCAACACCCTTGGTGGTGCGCAACCACACCAGATACCCGATTACTCTAGGATGATGGCTCAGTCTGGAGCCACAACCTCCTATGCACACCCTGCGTCAAGTCATCATGCCCATGTGTCGACCTAGCTGCCACAACCATATTCATGACCAACGACCGGATTTGTATCCCCTCTAGCTCCTCCGTCCTACTATGCACCACCTATGCAAGACACTTTGGAACCTGCCCCAACTCCTTCAACTTCCTCGGGACAAGTTTTTGCACAGCAGAATCTTCCCAACCAACCCGCCCCCAATAACCAACAAGGGCAGGGTAAGAAAAAACGAGCAAGGAACCGGGGTAAAAACCAACCACAAGGAGGTGACCAATAGCCAAACCCTCCTAACAACAATGGTGCTAACCTGCCAACCCAAACCCCCCAATAGCCTAATGGAACGAGATGAACTGCTTTGTTACAGACTAATCATCCATGTAAATTGTGCAACATCTACGGTCACTATACTCATGAATGCCCGCATATGGATTGTGTCAAGCTGTTTCTCCATAATGAAGCTCAACGGGACACAAATGCGATAGCACAAGCTCAACCCAACTCAGCACCACCAAGTCCTCCGCCTATGGTGCTCCAAAACCCACTATTACTCCAAGGAATGGTTGCAACTGCACCCCTACCACCACCTCCTCCTGCAGCATTCGTTGCGGCTCCACCTAAGGAGACCGATATCCATCACCTTATGACACTGTCAACTGAAGAGGTGAACCTCCAGACTAGATGCAACAAGTATGGATCCTCCATGAAAATCATTGACCCATCAGCAGCATCCACCTCTGGCATTTCCAACACGCCCTTTCATTTTCCCCCACCCCCTACCGATGGGGCGGCTAGAGGTCCATGGTTTCCCATGCAGCGTATCGCCAACAATGCCACCACCAGAGCTGCCTTGAATTATAGCATCATTGGTGACTTGTCTCAGTCACCTACAACCATGTCTGCTCTCAAGGTCCTCAAAACATGCTTGTCATAGCGGAAATCATTGTTATCCACACTTGGTATCATGGATCCCTCCGATTCCAGATTAATCCCATTCGATTTGGATCAAGGAGATCCAAGAATGCCTTCCACAATTTCCTTCCAAATTTCAGTCTCAATTCGGAATTTTTTCATAAATCGATGTATAGTCAATGAAGGGGAATCCACCTATGTCATGTTGACATTCATCTGGCAGAAATTCGGGTCCCCTATCCTCCAACCATCCACTACTGCCCTGTGCGCCTATGATGGTCGCTCCACCAAATCCTAAGGCATTCTTCTGAATGTCCCTATATTATTAGCTGGTAAAATGGTTTTGATTGACATAGAGGTTGTCAATGCTTAGCTTGATTATGAACTCCTCCTCGAACATAGCTACATGTATTCCATGAGATCTTTGGCATCCACCGTCTTTCACCTTATGATGTTTCCTCTTGATGGGAAGATCGTCACAGTAGACTAATTAACTTATTATGATTTGCAGGGGCCAACTAAACCGAACCATGTCTTCCCTACCATTGATACCTCCATCGACAATGAAGCCATCCCTTCCTTGTCGGCCATAGGCCCGGGACTATTCATCGACACATCTCTGACGGCTTCCTTCCCATCTTTACCTCCTCCACCAGAGTCGACTAACATATCGGTGCGTGTTCTCTCATCCAGCACCATTCCTTCCACACCGAAACCATAACCACAACCTCAAATGCAATCACGAGGGAATTATTGGGGCTCACTCCCGGTCCATACAATTCCCTTCCTTTTCCCACCTTCTAGCATCGTGAGTAAGCCTATCATGGCTACTTTAAATTTACCAAACTTTACACTAGAATTCCAATGTGATACCTTGAACCACCCACCCCGCCTTTGATGCCCCAAGTGGTGTTGACCCCCGTCCATCCAATCGAAATGGCGTCACACCCTCCTCCTTGCCCACCAAAAACACCTTCTGTTACTACACCATCCCTGCCTCCTCCAAAGAGGACTCGAGGAAAAACCACCAAAGGAGACGTTGAACCTTGGCCGACTCCACCGTGTGTCGTGTGAGACGTAAAGGGTCACGCAACCCAGAATTGTCTAGAAATACCTATCCTTCGCACACATCTAGACATTATGGATACAACTGAGAACCTACTAATAGTTGTCATCTCGAATCAACCCACAGTAAAAAATAAGTATTTGAGGACAAACCATGCATGTGCACTTTGCGGATTGTATGAACATTATTCTCACCACTTCCTAGACTTGGCTGAGTATCGGGCCGCCCTTAGTGATCTTCAGAAACATTCTGTTGAATCCTACATCACTATCATCGAAGAGATCCACCCTTAGGTTTCTTCCTCGACCACCACAACCATTTACATGATGTCCAGTTCCACCGACCCTGTCATCTCTGCAACCATCGACGATCCCTCGGATCTATCAAATCGTTGTTTCAGCAATGACAAGTAGATACTTGAAGCCTTGTCCGCTCCTGAATACCCATGGGATGACATGCACCATCGCTTGTTTTTCATCCCAGGGGAACCTTTGTCAACATCAAATCAATATTCAATAGAGACCAAAGATTTCATACATGGCAAGGCAGATTGGTTCAAAAACCCCATCCTAGCTCCTGACACCTTTCAACAAGGAAATATGTCCAACATTTCACCCACAATTAAGGTCGATATCTCAACCAACCCAGAGGTTGTTGAATAAGTCACACTCGGAGCATCATGCTCCCCTAAGGAAGTTGTTTCTTACAAAGCATTTTTTCAGGAGTTTTATGACATATTTCCTTGGTCCTACACCGAGATGACATGTTTGGATCCATCCATCATGGAACATTACATTGATATGTGGTCGGATGTGGCGTCTGTGCGTCAGAAACAACGACCCATCTACCCTTCAAAGGACACCACGGTCAAGGCCAAGATTGAGAAGCTGCACACAACAGGATTCATTTACCCCATTGTGTATACCACTTGAGTTTTGAATCCTATTCCCGTGAATAAAAAAACAGGATACCATCCGTGTCTGTACAGACTTCCGCAATTTGAATTTGGCCTATCCTAAGGACAACTTCCCAACTCCTTTTATTGACCAAATCATTGACGCATGCGTCGGACATGAGGTCTTCTCCTTCATGGACAGTTTCTTCGGATACAACCAAATTCATATTCGGAAGGAAGATAGATACAAGACTACATTTACAACCCCTTGGGGCACATTCACATATTGAGTGATGCCCTTTGGCCTGAAAAACGTTGGAGCCACTTTCCAGCACACCATGACATACTGCTTCCACGACCTTGTGCACATCATATTCATTTATCTGGACTGCCTCACTGCTTGGTCATGGAGGCGCTCACAACACTTAGAATACTTGTGACAAGTCTTCCAATGATGTCGCAAGTACAAAATCCACTTGAACCCTATCAAGTGTGTCTTTTGTGTCCCAGCGGGCCGTCTTCTTGGGTTCATCGTTTCCCACAAAGGGATTGCAGTTGACCCTCTTAAAGTTTAAGCCATTCTCGATCTAACCTCACCACAGACTTTGTGCCAATTGTAGGGCCTCCAAGGCAAGGCTAACTTCCTTCGCCGCTTCATACTGAAATATTCGACAATATCCCACGATTTCTTGCATCTGCTTCGTACCAACATTCCATTTGTTTGGGATCAACATGTGCAAGATGTATTTGACGCATTAAAGCAAGCTCTAGATTCCGCCCCATTACTATCTGCACCTGACTTCACCAAGGACTTCATCCTCTATGTGTCATCCTCCAAAAATTCCATCACTGGCGTTTTGGTCCAAGAAGACAATGGTCGCCAGGATCATGTGATTTACTACGTTAGTCAGAAGCTGACCGGTCCTCCCCTACGATATCTGACTGAATAGAAGATGGCCCTCACCATAGTTTTTTTGGTCAAAAAGATACGCCATTACATTATCGCAAACCATACTCAAGTACTGGCCAATTCCTTTGGAAATTGAACCCAAGTGATAGATCAATTACACTCACAAAATTGGTAATCAAACATGCAAAATTCACACAAAAGGAGACTGAAATTGGAGCATAACGTAATCTTGTATTGAATAAGTGTACATAATCCAACCATATGAAGTAATAGGCTGCTCAAATATATAATTACATGAGAGATTCGAAAGCACTAGGTTTCTATTCAAATTGGTCAAAAAGCAGGCTTACTAAATCAAGTCAAATCCCCCATAGGTGCAAAAAAGACTTTCCAAATCTATGAAGATCCTCACGAATTAGATAAAGCAAGTGGGAAAGATAATAAGTGGTGGAAAGAAAACTCATTCATGCTTTTTTTGGATAAAAGGAAGGAGAATGATGTGGGGAAAAAAAAAGGCAAGTTCCCCTAGACTAGCTTCTCCTTTATGCCTTAAAACTACTATAAAGCAAGGCAACTTTTAGAAAGCGTAGATATGCGCCTTAAGAAACTAGGAATAAATCAGACTTGCTAAATACGTTTCCAGAATGATTCCAAAGCGCTCCATGACCCAGTTTAGAAAGTATTGACTTCTAGGAACATGTGGAAGTCAACTAGCATAGAGAGGGAATCTAGGAATAAGACAAAAATGATTAATTAATGTCAAATACGGGTAACTATGGGTTGATTATTCTAACACCCCCCCCCCCCTTAAGCTTGAATTTATGAGTAAATATTAGAAAAATATAGGGCCTATCAACAAGGCTTAGTCACCCTTTTACATACTGCATGTCCATACAACCAAGGAAAGAGGGAAAAACCCAGTGGGAAAATCCTCCCTTAAGCATGGACAAGAAACAAAATTTTGGAAATCTTGTTATCAATCATTCTTCACCACATGATCCGAAATCCCCAACAGTGATTTGAGATTACTAAATGTCTTCTCATAGAATACTTTGGTGAAGATATATACTACTTGTTCTGAAGATGCACAGTAGAGTAGAGCAATGGTACCATCATGCACAAGCTCCCTGATATAGTGCATATGGATCTCAATGAGCTTGGTTCATTTCCTTTGAACTATATCAGTGAAGATTGGAATGGTGCTTTGATTTTCACAATAGATGACTGTTGAAAAATTTGATTCGAAACCACATTCTCCAAGTATCCCCTGCAAACATAAGCATTGAGTAGCTGCATTTACAACTCCTATATTCTGCCTCTGTAGATGAGAGTGCTATGGAACTCTACTTCTTACTTGACCAGTTGATTGGTCCTTCTACAAGCATGAACACATATCCTGAGGTAGACTTTCGGTCTATGTTGTCACCTTCCCAATCACTGTCAGTAAATCTAACTAGCTCTAAGTCATATTTTGCTTTGTAGAAAATCCCATGAGTCTGTGTGCCCTGAACAAAGTTTAGGATCCTCTTGGCTGCTCTCCAATGGATCTCATGAGGCTGATCCATGTATCTTGAAGCCACGCTAACTGCATAATATAATTCAGGTAGAGTATGTGTAAGATAAAGCAAACACCCAATCAACTGCCTATACAGTGTATTATTTACCATAGGAGAAGAACCTGCTTTCTCAAGCTTAACTCCTGAAAGGAATGGAGTCTTGATTGGATTGCAATATTTCATGTTGAACTTGGTGAGAAAATATGAAGCATACTTTAACTAATGAACCTTGATTCCATGTTGGGATTGATCAATTTCGAGACCCAAGAATTGGCTCAACAATCTCAAATATGTCATAGAAAAGGCATAGTTCATTACATCCTTCAAGGAGGCAATCTCTTTCTTTGAACTTCCTGTAATCAGTAGGTCATCCACATAGAGAACAATAATCATTAAAGAACCATGAATCAGCTTCAAATAGACATTAGATCAAACTTGCATCAAACAAAACTCAGTGACAGCTGAAATCCATCAATATTGGCATACCAAGCCCTGGGGGCTTGCTTGATCCCATACAATGATTTATTTAACCTGCACACTAAATATGGATTAGATACAAAACCTTCTAGTTTTTGCATATAAATATCTTCATTCAGATCTCCATTTAGAAAGGAAAACTTCACATTCATGTGATGTACCTCCCATTGCTTTGAAGCTGCAATGGCTAGAGCTAGCCTTATGGAGTCCATCTTTGCCACTGTTGCAAAGGTCTCATTGTAATCAATACCGTGTACCTGAGAGTAGCCCTTGGCTACCAATATTGCCTTATATTTCAAAGGTGAACCATTAGCAGAAAACTTAGTTTTAAAGACCCACTTACACTTCACTAGCTTTCTCCCTGGGGGAGGATCAACCAGTTCCCATGTGTTGTTCTTCTAGAGCAAGTTGAATTCTTCTTCCATGGTTGTTTGCCATTTTGGATCATGTGCTACATATTCATATGTATGTGGATCAGAATCTATCATCAAATAACACTTCATATCAAAGAGTGGATCTTTCACACAAAGGGCCCTCTCAAATTGAGATCTAGTCCTCCTAGTGTCATTAGGATTTCTAGCTAGTTCCTCAGCTGCATGAATGGCCCTTGCTTGTAACGAATATAAAATAAATTATCAATTAGACTATTAGGTTACTAGTGAAATGGTGTAACCCTTCACTATGTTGGCTCAAGCCATATAAAAGGTGATCTTACCGTACATTTTATCCATCATCTAATATATTATAACATTTATCATTCAAAATGATAGTCGGATTCGACTACTAACAGACCAACCAGATTCGGTTGCTCCATTTGGTATCAGAGCTCGGATTCAGATCCTTTGACTTGAGCTTGGATTCGGCTCCTCCAACACTCAGCTCGGACTCGGCTCCTCCAACACTCAGCTCGGACTCGGCTCCTCCTACTCTAAGCTCGGATTCGGCTCATCATTTCCTCATTTTATTTCCGTTGCTTGCTCCTCCTACTTTCTTTCCCCTACGCACTGTAACAAATATAAAATACAATATTAATTAGACTATTAGGTTACTAGTGAAAGGGTGTAACCCTTCACTATGTTGGCTCAAGCCATATAAAATGCGAGCTTATTGTACATTTTATCCATCATCTAATATATTATAACATTTATCATTCAAAATGATAGTTGGATTCGACTACTAACGGACCAACTGGATTTGGTTGCTCCACTTTGGTCTTGTAGCGTTGTTAGGATCGGCAATTATTTCATCATTATTAGACATATCAGAATCATCAAACTCAATAGTCTCTTCACTTACAATCAATGGCTGTGGTGGTGAAGAGGAATCTCCAACTTCAACTGCTGCTAAAGGCTCTTCTTCGAATTGAGCACTTCTTTCAATGAAATCTTTGTTAGTGATCAAGTTGATCAGCTTGTACCCTTTTGAATATTTAGAATACCCAACAAATAGGCACTCTTGGCTTTGTGGTTGCAAAGCCTTCCTCTTTTCAGTTGGAATTCTAGCCCAAGCCTTTGATCCAAAAATTCTGAAATGGGTCACATCTAGCTTGTTCCCACACCAAGCTTTGAAAGGATTCATACCATCAAGCTGCTTATGTGGCACCCTACTCTAAATATAGGATGCATAGTTTATAGCCTCGGCCCAAAAATTTTGTGGCAAATTTTTAGCCTCCATCATGCAAGTTTCCATTTCCTTCAATGATCTGTTCTTTCTCTCAGCAACACCATTTTGTTGTGGTGTGTAAGGAATAGAATGTTGCATCTGGATACTTGCATCTTTGCAATACTAGATGAACTCAAACTTGACATACTCACCACCATTGTCAGATCTGAGGATCTTGAGTTTCCTCCCAGATTGGTTTTCAACCAAGGCTCTAAAGACTTTGAAGAGGTCAAAAACTTCAGACTTATGCTTTAGGAAGTAAACCCAACAATACTTGGAAAATTCATCTATGAAGGTGAGTGCATATTTGGCTTGACTCATGGACATATGAGGGAATGGACCAGCAATGTCACTGTGGATCAACTCAAGGGGTGCAGATGTTCTCTCGTGACTAGCTCTCTCATACTTGTGCTCTGGGTGTTTTCCTAGAATACAACCTTGACAGACTCCCTTAGAAAACTTGATCTTTGGTAACCCTATGACCATATCTTTGTCACTCAAATCAGAAAGATACTTGTAGTTAATATGGCTAAATATTTCATGCTAGAGCTTGCTTGCTTCATTAGCATGAGTAAGAATAACAGAGGGGTTTGAGTAGGGTAGAAAATGGAAAAACTTGTATACCTTCGAAGTGTGATCAACAACACCTTTTGCTATGACTTTACCATTCAAAATCTCAGTGATTTCAACTTGATTAGGGGAGAATATGACTTTATTTGGAGACCCAATGTGAGTCATTTGATACACTGACAAGAGATTAGAGGAAAGACCTGGAACATACAACACATTATTGAAATTACCATGGTCAAGATCAATCCTACCCTTTCCCATACTGTCAGTCAGAGAGTTATCTCCCAAAATATTGGTGGACCTTTCGACATGTCAAGAGAGGAAAAGATCTCCCTTGTCTAAACCATATGTATGGAAGCTCTAGAATCAATGATGAAGCTAGGTGAGCTTGAGGTTCCAGCAACCAAGGCATGTACTCTCTCCTTGTCTTCTGAATTTTGATCCTCCTTCCCTCTTCTTTGAGAAATCGGGAAGGGAGATGTTGTTCTTCTCCACAAGTTGGGTCAACATGTCAATTTTCTTTTTCATTAAAGAGCTCTTAGGATGATATCCCTTACTGCAGTATGTGCACTTGCTCATTTCTCCTTTGTTCTTCTTCTTCTAGGGGTTCTTCTTGGAGCTTGAGGACTCCTCTCAAGACTTTTCCTTGTCTCTCTTTTGCTTAGGTGGATTTTTAGCTTTTTCTTGCTTTTTGAATCCACCTTCGAATCTCTAGGAACAAAATCTTGGTCTTTGGAAGGTTTGATGGTGCCCATCATCACCAATTTATCTTGCTCCTGAGTGAGGGATTCCATGAATTCAACAAGCTTAGGCATATTCCAGGTTCGAGCTATCAATTTAGTGGCATAGAAGGTCGACATAAACACTGAATAGTCAGGACCAATATTTGAGAGAATGGTCGAAACTAGTTGCTCCTCCTTCTTTCAATCCCACATTGTTTTAACACAAAACAAGGGCCTTAAACTTGGTAAAATAGAGTTGCAATGATTTGAAGCTACTAGGACTCAAGGAGATCAATTCATTCTCGATTTGATGTCTTCTCATCTCATATTTATTTCCAAAAATCTCTTCAAGCTTCTCCCACACCTCATTAGGAGATGTCAATGAATCGAGATGAAATAGGAGGTCTCTTGAAATACTCAGACACAAAAGACCATAGGCCTCATCCCTCATGTTGTGCCATTTTATTTTCCCTGCAGATACATTCGGCTCTACCTCAGTAGCCATGGTAACCTATAAATACATTTCTCTCTCAACAATATCTCCATCTTAGCTTTCCGAAGACATTGAATGGAGTCAAGATGATCCTTTGAGATTGGTCCATATCTCAGCTCCTGTGCCCTTTAGTCAGCAGAATGGGCTCCCGGTCAGTGATGTCGAACCTGCAATAAAAATTTGGAAGGAGAGAAATCAATCTACAAAGTCTGTAATACCATCTGGAAATTGAACCCAAGTGATAGACCAATTACACTCACAAAATTGCTAACCAAACGTGCAAAATTCACACAAAAGGAGACTGAAATTGGAGCATAACTTAATCCTGTATTGAATAAGTGTACATAAGCCAACCATATGAAGTAATAGGCTGCTCAAATATATAATTACATGAGATATTCAAAATCACTAGGTTTCTATTCAAATTGGTCAAAAAGCAGGCTTACTAAATCAAGTCAAATCCCCCATAGGTGCAAAAAAGACTTTCCAAATCTATGAAGATCCTCACGAATTAGATAAATCAAGAAATCAAGATAATAAGTGGTGGAAAGACAACTCATTCATGCTTTTTTTTGGAGAAAAGAAAGGAGGATGATATGGGCAAAAAACAAGGCAAGTTCCCCTAGACTAGCTTTTCCTTTATGCCTTAAAACTGTTGTAAAGCAAGGCAACTTTCAGAAAAAGAAGATATGCACTTTAAGGAACCAGGAATAAAGCAGACTTGTTAAATATGTTTCCAAGATGATTCCAAAGCACTCCATGACCCAGTTTAGCAAGTATTGACTTCTAGGAAGATGTGGAAGTCAACTAGCATAGAGAGGGAATCTAGGAATCTAGGAATAAGACAAAAATGATTAATTAATGTCAAATATGGGTAACTATGGGTTGATTATTCTAACAAGTCCAACTCTATGCGGTACCTCTTGAGTTGCCACCTCTTACAAGGTCGCGCATCTAGGTGGATTGTCGTCCTCCAGGAGTTTGACTTGGAATTCGTTGCTCCCAAAAGCATCAAGGCTTTGGCACTAGCTGCACTGATGACAAACCTACCCCCATTGATCGCATCATCAACAATTATGGTCAACCTTCCTGACGAATTCTTATTTGTCATTTCCATGGAATATCCTTGGTATGGGGGCATTCTCCTGTACTTGCGCACCCAAAATTTTGAGGCTCACTTAAGCCACGAAAACAGATGCCACATCCGACATTAAATCGCTCGCCATGTCCTTATTGGGGATGTTCTATACCGTCGGGGCGTCGATACCATATTACATCATTTCCTCACCCATAATGAGGTTGAACATGTCCTCAATGACTGTCATAGTGGAGCTTGAGGTGGCCACCTTTCTGGTTTGGCAACTGTCCAAAATATTCTATGTGCCAGCAATTTTTTGCCTTCCATTTTCATTGATTGCATCAAGGAGGTTAAACACTACCGCAGCTTCAAATCTTTTCTCTGAAAGAAAGGAATCCCCTCGCGCGTTTACATCCCGTAGCCACAGTTGGTCCCTTTTACAATTGGGCGATCGATTTCATGAGAATTAACCCTTCCTTAGTCGGCGGCCACAAATACATTATTATGGTTGTCGATTATTTTACTAAATGGGTCGAGGCCATGCCCTCATTCAATTGCAAAGCTGATACGGCGATGCGATTTTTCTTCAACCATGTCATTTCACATTTCAATGTTCCCCAATAGATTGTCTCGG
Organism: Pseudotsuga menziesii; assembly: GCA_001517045.1. Classification (NCBI taxonomy): domain Eukaryota; kingdom Viridiplantae; phylum Streptophyta; class Pinopsida; order Pinales; family Pinaceae; genus Pseudotsuga; species Pseudotsuga menziesii. The sequence goes on along the minus strand of LPNX010968214.1, from coordinate 215,473 downwards.
ACCACAGTAGCCATTTCAAAGACGTTGTTTGGACAAAAATTTCAACCATGTTGAAGTTTGAGCACCAATACTCATCATCCTACTACCCTCAGGGAAATGGGAAAGTAGAAGTTGTCAACAAAATCATTAAAACTATGCTCCAACGGATGGTAGGGAACCACAAAACTAACTGGCACCACATGTTTTTTTTTGCCCTCTGGGCCTACCGCATGTCCATGAAGACTGCCATTGGATTCACCCCTGTCCACTTGGTCCACGGCGTTGAATCGATACTTCCCATTAAGTGTCAGATCCCATCACTCAGTCTCGCCATAGAACTCCTTCCCGATACTTCGCCTCTAGAAGAACGTCTCATCCTTCTTGAACAAGCCAACAAGGACCATCATTCTACTCTGCAAGCCATCGAAGCAGATAAAACACGGTCGAATTCACATTTTGACTTCCATGTTCACCCTCACACCTTTAGCGAAGGCGACTTGGTCCTTGTTTATGACCAATCCAACAACAAGTTAGGAAAAGGGAAGTTTGATTCAAGGTGGTGTAACAAATATTAAATAAATATTAAGTAAATTAGTTAACTATTATCTGAAAGGGTGTAACCTTTCATTTTATACACTTAAGCCTATAAAGGAGAGTGCCCTTTGTAAATATCAATCATCTTCAATATAGATCATAAATTATAATTTAATTATGGATCTTGTGTCCTGAAGTTGATTGCTTCATTTGGTATCAGAGCTAGGAAGACACCATCGCACCTATCATTATCATCAAGGATTTGCTGTCCATTGTCCCCCTCATCCGCCATTTCTGCTACATTCTATCGCCTCATCTCTGCTTCATGCTCCACCTCTGCTTCATCTTCATCGCACTGCTTCTACCTGTGTCCGCATCTGCTTCACGCTTGTCAAACCTTCCCCCAACTCCCTTTGTTTTCGCTCTCATTCCCCCACCAACCACCCTGGTGCAAGCTGACCCCTCCTTCCTCCTCATTACTCCACCCACTACTTCACGCCACTCCATCTCCCCATATCCTTCCCTACCGCTCTCCCCTTCTGCGCATCCTCCCACCCACCTTATGTGCATCCCCCACCCACCGCTGTCGCTACCACTTCTCCCCGTGCACTGCCACTTCTCCTCCCCATGCGCTTCCACCTGCTCCTTCACCCATCGGCTTCGTTCCCCCATCTGTGCACTCCCTCCTTCATCGACCCGCATCATCACCCATCCGTGCTTCCACGTAGAACTCTTCAACAACAACAAAAAAATCAAAAAAAATAATAAAGTTAAATAAATATAAAACTTTATTATATTTTAATATTTCGAAATAATTATTATTATTATTTTTTAATATTTCAAAAATAATAATAATTATTATATTATTATTATTACTAAATCAAGCACACACAAAAAATTTCCCTCAAATATTATTCATCCTCATAAGCCAAAATTGGGTCTAATTATTCACCACCACGCCTTAGAACAATGACAATGGAATTAAAGGCCCAAATTGAAAATTTGGAGAAGGATTTCAATGAGCGCATTAGTAAGAGTCAAGAAGATTTAAAGGAAGAAATAAAAAATCGCAATACAAAGCTGAAAAATGAAATAAGAGAGGAAGTCATTTCAGTGTTAGATAGAAGGCTAGATGACAAATTAGACGGGATGAAGGAAAAACAAGATGAACTGAATGACAAGTTAAATACACTCATGGGGATGATGGAAAAGAAAAATACAAAAGATCACCACAAATAAAAAGACAATTCAGATATGTCGTGTACTTTAGCCAACAATTCAGGATCACCACCACGCAACAAGATAAGAAGAAATAAACATTATATAGTGTATCCCCCCAAAGAAAAAATATAAATGTCAAAGTTTAGTGGGAATGACGAACAATGTGTTGTGTGGTTAAATAAAGCAGAAGAATACTTCGATATCTATAACATCACAACAGATGTAGAAAAGGTTAAGTATGCATCTATGCATCTTGAAAACCATGCCTATAACTGGTATATGTGGTGGAAAGGTGACAACTTCGCATACACATGGAATTTGTTCAAAAATGATTTCCTCAAAAGATTTCAAGGAATCAATGAAGACGAATTTTTCTCGAAGCTTACTAGGTTACAACAAAAAGGAAATGTCGAAGAATTCACACACCAATGGGAATCACTCGCTACCGGAGTATTTGGATTAATAGACAAACAATGACTAGAAACTTACATGGGAGGACTAAAGCCTTACATACAAAAATAGTTAAAAATGCATGACATAGCAAATGTTGAGGCAGCAAGATAGAAAGCAAAAGTAGCCGAGGCTAAATTTGACAACTTCCAAACATACAAAGGGAAGTCATATTCACAGAGAAACATCAAGACGACTCCAGAGGCCAATACAAACAAATACATCCCTCCACCTAGAAGGGACGACAGGAAGAACCTCGAAAATCAACGAATGAGGCAAGGAAAATGTTGACGATGTGCAGATAGATGGAATCCTAAACATAGGTGTCTCCCCAAGGACAACTCAAAGAAATTATATACTTGTGAAGTAGAGGAGAATAGTGAAGAAGAAGAAGAAGAAGAAGAAGAGTAAGAGGAGGAAGAGGAGGCCGACTACAAATATGGCATCCGGAAGTGACGAGACCCCCAAAATCTCCCTAGAAGCCATGACAGGCATTAGTCAACCACAGACTCTCAAGTTAAAAGGGCATATAAAAAACAAAAATGTTACTGTGCTAGTGGACACCGGAAGCACTCACAACTTTCTTGATATAAGAGTCGCCAAAAAACTCAAGTTGTTTGTACATCCAGTTCTGGACATGAAAGTGATGGTCGTAGATGGAAAGCAAATCGAAAAAGTTGGAAAATGTCACAAAGTGAAACTCCAAATTCAGGACTTCAACTTGGAATCAGAACTATACACATTACCGTTAGGTGGAGTAGATATCTTTCTAGGAGTCCAATGGTTACAAACATTGGGAACATACTCTGCTAATCACCAAAAACACTTTATCAAGCTTAAATGGCAAAGAAAAAATTATAAACTACATGGTTTCCAACCACCAAACACACAAGTAGTTTCATCTCAACATATGGAGAAGCTCATTCGAAAAGGAGCATCAGCATACGTGATCCAATGCCATCAAATGGAAGGACAAGAATGCGAACAGAACAAGCTCAAAGAAGAAATTCAAAAATTACTCCAGAGATATAAACAAATATTTGAAGACTTACCGATGCAGCTACCACCTAAAAGAAGTATAGAACACATAATCGAGGTTAAATCAGGGGCAAACCCTATCAAGGTTAAACCTTATCGGTATCCCCACCATCACAAAACAAAAATAGAAAGGTTAGTCCAAGACTTATTGAAGTGTGGTGTCATCACCAAGAGCAGAAGCCCATATGCAGCTCCAGTCATGTTAGTACGAAAGAAGGACGGATCATTCAGGCTATGCATTGATTATCGAGGATTAAACAAAATAACGATTAAAAACAAATTTCCAATTCCCTTCATCGACGATATGATGGATGAACTTCATGACACAAAGTATTTTTCAAAACTTGATTTAAGGTCAGGGTACTATCAAATCAGGGTCCGATTAGAAGATATCTCAAAGACTGCTTTCCAAACTCATGAAGGACATTATGAATTCAAAGTAATACCTTTTGGGTTAACTAATGCCCCTGCCACATTCCAAGAAACTATGAATGAACTATTTCAGCCCTACTTAAGGAAATTTGTGTTAGTATTCTTCGATGACATCCTTATATATAGCAAGACGTGGAAAGAACATTTAAAGAAACTAGAAAAGGTTCTATCTCTTTTGAAGGAAAACCAATTCTATGCAAAGAAGTCAAAATGCACGTTTGGGAAGCAAGAAGTAGAGTATCTCGGTCATATAATATCAAAGGAAGGAGATAAGGTGGACCCAAGAAAGATCCAATCGATGAAGGAGTGGCCCCAACCCAAGAATGTTTCAAAATTACAAGGATTTTTTGGATTAACATGTTATTATCGAAGATCCATCAAGAACTATGCACATGTCACTGCTCCGCTAACAAATCTCCTAAAAGGGAATTCCTTTATATGGGATGATGAAGCAAGAAAATGCTTTGAAACGTTGAAACAAATTACGTCTTCAACTCCTGTTCTGGAAACACCTGATTTTTCAAAACCATTTGTAATTGAATGTGATGCTTCAAGGTTTGGGATAGGAGACATGCTAATGCAAGAAGGTCATCCAATTGCTTTTGAAAGCAGGAAGTTGAACAAAAGAGAATTTATGCAGTCTACCTACAACAAGGAAATGCTTGCCATCATGCATGTGTTAACTAAATGGCGACAATATCTGTTGGGAAGCAAGTTCCTAATCCGAACAGACCATAATAGTCTACAACACTTATTACAGCAAAAGACTTTAACTACTGAACAACAAAAGTGGATCGAAAAGATCTCTACCTTCGATATGGACATTTTACATAAAAAGGGAAGGACAATGTAGTAGCTGATGCCCTATCAAGGAAATATGAAGAGGCACAAGTCTATGCCGTATCAATGGTAATCCCAGAATTTTTGGACGAAATCCGAACCGAATATGCTAAGAATGCACAGGTTTGCTCCATAATTGACAACATAAATCAATATCCAAAGTTTGAATGGAATAATGACCTCTTATGGTACAAAGGACGAATCTACTTAAGTGCAAACTCTAAATTTAAAACCAAGGTATGTAAAGAATCACATGACTGCCCCACTGTGGGACATGTAGGATTTTATAAAACCTACTATAATGCAAGGCAATCATTCTTCTGAAAGGGTATGAATGTTGACATTCACAAGTATGTTGCAGAGTGTGACACTTGTCAGAGAAATAAAGCAGAGAATATCTTAAGCCCCAGGTTACTCCATCCATTGCATATTCCAAACCAAAAGTGGGAAGAAATTTCTATGGATTTCATTGAAGGTCTACCCATATCAGACGGGAAAGACAAAATAGTAGTAGTAGTAGATAGGTTAACCAAATATGCACATTTTATAAGAGTAAAGAGAACTGATTTTGCAAAAGAAACCGCAGAAGCCTTCTGTAAAAATATCTACAAGTTACATGGTTTTCCCAAGATTATCGTGAGTGACGGGGATACCAAATTTAAAGGTAATTTTTGGAGAGAATTCTGCAAGCAAATTGGAATGACACTTAACATGAGCTCATCTTATCATCCTCAGATAGATGACCAAACAGAAGTCGTCAACAAATGCTTAGAGACCTACCTTCATTGCTTCGTAACTGATAAACAAAATAAATGGGTTCAATGGTTACATCTTGCAGAATGGTGGTATAATTCTACTTATCACACATCAGCAAAAATGACACCATTTCAAGCCCTCTATGGATATGCACCCCCAAAATGGAAGGATATCATTACCAACCAAGCAAGGGTTGCCTCAGTAAAAGAACATTTAGAAGAAAATCAAAAGGTTGTACTTATACTTAAAGATAATCTAAAGACCGCAAGGAATAGAATGAAGCAGCAAGCAGATCGACATCGAATAGAATGGGAATTTGAAGTTGTAGATTGGGTATTTGTACGATTACAACCCTATAAACAATTGTCACTAAAAAAAGGTGGAAATAATAAATTAGCTCCTCGATTTTATGGCCCATATCAAATCAATAAGAAGATCATCCACGTAGCATATGCATTGGAGCTACCAAAATCAAGTCGTGTCCACAACGTCTTCCATGTTTCATGCTTAAAAAGGATGATAGGTCAACACCAGTAGGCACAAACACTACTTCCCATGTTAAATGATGAAGGAAGAATTATTTTTGAACCAGAATATATCATTACTACCAAAGAAAGAAGATTAAGGACAAGAGTAATTAAAGTGTACCTTATAAAATGGAAAAACCTCCTGGAAGAAGATGCAACATGGGAATCCGAACAATTTCGACAACTACATCTTTATCTAAGACAGCATTGAGGACAAAGCTCCCTTAAAGGGAGTGGCAATGTAACAAATATTAAATAAATATTAAGTAAATTAGTTAACTTTTATCCAAAAGGTTGTAACCTTTCGTTTTATACACTCAAGCCTATAAAGACGAGAGCCCTTTGTAAATATCAATCATCTTCAATATATATCATAAATTATTATTTAATTATGGATCTAGTATCCTGAAGCTGATTTCTTCACGTGGTATGGACCTTATGTCGCCCATCGTTGCCTTGGAAAGGGGGCATATAGTCTAGCTGACTCTGATCGACAACTCTTGAAGAATCCCTGCAGCGAGCTCTACCTCAATAGATTTTACGCCTAACATTACCACCATGAGTCACTTGTAGTATGTTTTTCATTTTTGTTTTACACCATTCTTAACATGAGTCTTACACTTTGCTTCCTTGACTACTCCAGATGGATCCTACCCCGCATCGCTAAACTGGATTTGTTGATGGAGCAAGCAGATGGTCTCCTAATATCGCCTCGATTGTGTGGGTTATCTATTCCCCATCACATGAGTTGATCCATATTGACGGAGTGTGTGTTGGCATCGCTACCAACAACCAAGATGAGTATGATGGTGTCATTGGTCTCTTGGTTTCTGCCCTCCAGTTGGGTATTCGTCACCTCAGTGTCTTCCTAGACTCCCAATTGCTTGTCTCCCAATTGAATAACCACTACTGGGTACGTGATCCTTGCCTTTTTAGAAAGTTTCTCTACACTAAACAATTCGTTAGAAATTTTGAATCCATTGCATTCATACATGTTCCAAGAAACCTCAATAGTGCAGCAGACCAAATGGCTAATGACGTTCTAGAATGGCATATTCATCATCGCATATAGGAAATCAAAAAACTACATCATGCATAATCATATAAAAAACATGCATACATGTGTAACATACATCATCTAGGCATTTTTCATCGTCATAACAAGACTCATATAAAACCATAAAAGTGCATCCATGGGTGCCAAAAAATATATATATAGCATGCCATAAAGTGTTCAGTACAAAATGAGAAGCTACACAAGCTTTCTTGGCTGAATATACATAGCGATACAAAAATCCTATTTCACCACCGCACTAGGGGTGACTCCACTAGCTGCTAATCAGAGTCAGACCCATCCTCCTCCTCCTCCTTTGTCTCCTCCCTCCTCCTCACTGGAGTTGTCCTTGTCCTCTTAATCTTGGTGGCCAGTCGCTTATCATTGTATTTACCCCAGAAGTATTGCGATGGGTCATTCCCCTGCTTGGGTCACCCCGTGATTTGTGAAATCAACTCGACTGTGACTGGAATTGGTCGGTCCAGCCACAAGTATCCTCCATGGAAGCATGCCAATAGTTGCTTGGCGCATGCATTTGCTTCTGTTAGTTTCCCAAAATGGGGCATGTGAATCAGGACTAAAATCCTCGACTTGTCCAATCCCACCGCCCACTCATGTGGAGTGCGCACCGTGGGATCCTCCTCTAGTCCACTCCTTTCCTCGAATGGCTCTGTAGTACAGTCAATGAAAGCAAGAAAATCGTGGTCCTCATACTTCATCTTAACTAAACACAACGCGATATCAAAAGTGAACTTCATTCCTTTCGGAATTGCAGCCATATTGATGGGGTATCTCTAATTCTTTGTGGGCTTCTGTTCCTTGGCACCAGCTTTTTGCGGGAGAACATACCCAGGGATGTATGCTACTGTCACACATACCCTCATTTTGGAAGCCTCGATTGCCTCTGTATCCATTCTCATTGAACTCCTTTTGTTTCTCTTCTTCTACTACGGAGACTTGGGCCGATTGGCCCATCTCTTCTTCCTTGTGACTGGCGACGAGCCCACCGACATACTTGCTACTTATTCTTCAATCTAGACATCGATGACTCATGAATCCTCAGCACTCTCACTCAAAATATCTTGTGTCTCTACCCACTGCATTAGTCACAAGTGCTCTATAACTCAATCTAACGCAACCTGCAACTCATCCACGACTCTGCAACTGAATTATATGATTCAATCTCTACAATTCACTCTCCACAACTCAATTATTCACAATGGTGATTTCAACCCATGAGTCGCCAATTCTTATAGCGTGGGATCGACCGTGTGAATGATTTCTCAATCATGACAACCAAATCCTTCATTCATTGCCTGAATCCGTCGTCGATCCTCCCGATCTAATGGTCAGATCCGTCATTAATGTGCATCTCATCAAAGAGCGTCATTGGTTAACTACTTTAACTACTACATTTACTATTTATTTGACTCTATCGTGTCCCTATGGATGTCATTGCATGGTTCCCTAACTGCGATCTTAACACCTCTGCATGCATGGCCCCTTGCTCCTGGGGTGCCATCCTCCTAACAACCAACTCATGCAAAAACAAAGATTTTTTTTCTCCATCTTGCACAATGCCTCAAGCATCCCATAGCACAGGCTCGTCCTGTAGGGCTTCAACCTGTTACCATTCACTAACTTCGACAATGCTATACCATCTAGTTGTTGCAATTGTACTGCACCTCCCTCGGTAATGAAATTGATAATGTAAGGACCCAACCAATGCATTTGCAACTTACTTGGATTTTTTGTGAACTTGTTATCATACAACAACACTAGGTCTCCTTGTTGATAATGTGTGTTCTTAATATGTCAATAGTCAAGCTTTCTATCGATCCTTCTCAACATGTTGGTGAAATCCTGCAACAAAACAGTCTTCCTCTAGCTGCACCAATTGAGCTAGGCGTTCTTCCAATGCTCTTTCATCGTCAATTCCCATCGCTATTGCAATGAGAAAACTTGGAACAATGTACTCCATCAGCATGACTGCCTCCTGTCCATACACCAACTTGAATGGTGTTTTCCCCATCAACCTTTTGCAGGTAGTGTGATATGCCCATAAGACTCTCAGAATATTCAAGTCCCAGTCATCACTATTTGTGTTGCAAATATTTGTGAGCACATGGTCTAGCACCTTATTGAATGCTTCAATTGTTCCATTTGCTTGTGGGTGATAGGGGGTACTCTTATTATGTTGTATCTGAAGCTCTTCTGTCAACGCACGAATAATGCGATTGATGAAGTGACTCCCATGATCACTCATCAACATATTTGGGAAACCGAACTGAGTAATAACATTGTCAAATAGGAACCTTGTTGTCATCGTAGCGGTGCAATCTACAATTGGTGCAACCTCCGCCCACCTTGTTAAATAATCTATCGTCGTTATGATATACTGTGCACCAATTCTCTTTCCTAGTGGGTTTATTGGTCCCACAAAATCCACTACCCATATATCAAATGGTTGTAGCGTCACTTGCAGTACTAGTGGCATCTCATCCCTCCATGATGGCTTCCTAATCCTTTGACAAACATCACAATTCCTCACATAGTCTATTGCATCCCCATTGAGAGTTGACCAGCAAAGCCTTGCATAGAGTACCTTCCTGGTAGTAGTGTGACCTCTGTAATGTCCACCTATAACTCCCGCATGTGCTTTTGCCAAGACACTTTCATGTTCATGCGGTAGGACACATCACCTCAGGATCTCATCAGGTCCCATATTATAGAGTTCCCCAGCAATCAATTGGAAATCTGCGGCTCAAACAACTGAATGCTTCTTCTTATTTGTAGTGAGCCCTTCTGGTGTTATTCCCATCACCAATAACTGAACTATTTGCTCATAGTAGTCGTCAACCATTCCAACTTTGAATAGTTGTGCATCAAGTAACCCATCCTCAATGTTTGTCGGTTCTTCACTTGTCTCAATTCACGGCAAGTGGTCAGGTCCTGCATTCAAGCAACCTGGCTTCACAATTATCTCAAAATCAAACTCTTGGAAGAGAAGTATTCAATGACATATCTTCCCACCCAACACAGGATTATTCATTAGGTATTTCAAAGCAGAGTGATCGGTGAACATTTTGAAATGGTCTCCCAACAAATAGTGTCGAAACGTTTGCAATGTGTAAACCATTTCCAACCCCTCTCTCTCTGTTGTGGTATAATTCTTCTCTGCAGATGATAACTTGCGACTGGAAAAAGAAATTGGGTGATCAATATCTCCTTCGCCAGCTTGTGCCAACACCACTCCTAGTGCAACTGATGATGCATCAACATGAACATGGAATTCCTTCGTCCAATCTGAAAAAACCAAAATGGTGTTGTAGCCATCTTCGTATTTAATGTATCCAATATTCCTTGACAATCGTGGTTTCATTCAAACTGGGAATCCTTTTTCAACAGCTTTTCCATGGGTGTTGTTATTTTGACATATCCTCTAATGAACTTGCGATAGTATTTCATATGGCCCAATGTCACTCTAAGTTGATTCACATTCGTAGGTGGTGGCAAGTTAATAATCCATGCAATCTTGGCTGGGTCAACCAGCAATCCTTCCTTGCAAATAATGTGCCCCAACAACATACCAAAAGGTGCATAGAATATGCACTACTTCGAATTCAGTACGATCTGATGTTGTCGACACCTATCTAGCATCAGTCGTAGGTTTTCTAGATGGTCCTTTATCAATCCATATACCATCCAATCATCCATGTATAGCACCAAGAAATTCTGGATAAAATCTTTGAAAGCGGCAACAATAACCCTGGAAAATATCGCAGGTGCATTATTTAGTCCAAATGGCATCACATTGTATTGAAAACATCCCCATTCAGTAACAAAATCTGTCTTATATCGATCCTCTTTTGCGATCTTATTCTGGTCTAGAAAATCCATTCGTGAATGAATAGATCTCTTGACCGCCCACTCCTTCCAGTACCTCTCTCGAAAATGGATCATGTAGGCATGCATCATTTATTTTCTGAGGTCAACACAAATCCAAACCTCACCCATCTTCTTATCTTACACCACCATAAGACTAATACATTATGATTCCTCAACTGGTTCTATTATCCCAGCATCCAACATTCTGTCAAGCTCAGCCTTGACTCTCTCTTTGTATCGCGGATTTAGGCGATACGGCCACTGCTTCACATGATTCGCATCTAGCTTCAGTGGTGTTATCCACCTGAATGGCACCTCTCCGTCCGAGTGCCGACATCCCTCATGTTGGCACACAAAAGGACATCTATGGATTGAGGTTTTCCCAAAACACTATAGATGAGCTTCTTGTAAATGACATTCATTATTCATCCAGTGGTTTACTTTGCCTTTTTAGATATGTCAAGACATATCCGCAACCCTATCCATATGCAACTCGCGGATCATCCGCGAGTGTTGGTGTTTGCAAGTCGCGGATGGATGTATCCGCGGGTTGCTCTTATAGAAAGTCGCGGATCATACGCGAGTTGTCCTTCTTGATACCCGCGGATGCCTATCTTTGACATTTAAAAATAAAACACGCGATTACTTGAGATTAGTTAAGACATTTACCTTAATCTTCTTAACTGTCTCAACCTCCTCAACCTTCAAAACTGCCTTATTTCATCCATATAAATACATGGCTTAGGGAGGGTGTTTGTATATGCATTTGGAGAGCAAAGTTATGCTGGTGGATTTTATACAGAAGTCTTTGGAGCAGTGAAACTTAGAATCCTTTGGTTGCAGAGGAGTCCTTGTCTCAGGCGTTGGGTTGTAATCGGAACTCTTTCCATTGTTGATAATAAAGAGAATCCTTCTTCCATATGTGTTTCATGTATTGTGGTTTGATAAATGTTTATGTTTTAGTATTCTATACATGATTTATCTAACCTTCTTATATATATGAATCATCTTGTATCTGGAATATTGAATCTTGACAGGTGAAGGAGAAACATCCCTGAATATTTTGGAGGAGAAGCAGAGCAGAAGAGGACAAACTAAGGATCAACCGTCTTGTAACAGGTAAGTCTTTCCTATCCTCCTATTTCCTTTACTGCACTCTAGAGTCAATTGTCTGCAAGTTGATTGAGTATGTTGGTAACCACAGACCTATAGTTATAAGGTGTCCATACCTGTACAATAGAACTGGTGACTCCACTGGGGAAGGCCTAGACTGCTGTAGGTTTTTTCTGTCACCCCTGACCAGTCTTTGCTTGAAGTCTGTGTGTGATATTTTATTCTGGTTTATACTTGCCTCAGTATTTGAAAGTCTTTGGAATTTTTTCTTGTTCTTTGAGAAAAAATTTATACCCATCCGCGAGTTGCTCTTCTGCACAGTCGCGGATACAAGTTTGCATCCGCGGGTTGCTGTATTGAACAGTCGCGAATCATCCGCGGGTTGCACTTCTAGACAGTCGTGAATATGCCTGGAAGTAGGGATTTTTAAGTTAAGGTTTGCTTGTTCCTTTCTTTCTATAATCCCTGTTTGTGAGTGGATTTTCTTTATGAATGTTGTGTAGCTTGTCTGAGTGCCTTTAGTGATCACACTTTCTGCTTTTTCGGAAGCCCTTGAGTCTTTTTTGCTTGGATTATTTCCTGCTTGCATGCTGAAGTAGTTTGGCCTGTTTGGGTTGTAGGTTAAATTATCTCTGTCCAGATCAGTGATTAGGGTCTTGGGCTCTGTTTTTTCCAGTCTGTCTTTGACAGTGGCTGGTTGTCACTTGCCTTTGTAAGTCTACAGTGATTTTTGTCATTGTGAGCACCCAAGCTAGGGTTCCTAGCCTACCTTTGTTGGTTGCCTTTTGGTTTTGTCAACCTGTTTGCTTCAGTTTGTTGCTTTCAGACAGTTTATTTGATTCAAGTTTGCTCAAGTACAGTGCATTGTAGGTGCATGGTAGAATTTTGAGTATTTTTAAAAGTGAAAAGAAAACATTGTTAAGCTTTTGCATCTTGATTTTGCATAAGTAGTGTTTGTTTCAGTTTAAAAATATTATCTCAAAAGTTTTAAAAAAAAATATAGGCTTAGTTTCTTTCATCGTTGCATTCAGTTCATCAACATATATTTGCAAGAAAAGAAAAAGAAGTTTGTTTTTATAACGGTAATTTTGCTTTGAATACACCTTTATTTTCATTTATTTCTTATTTGAGTCAAAACATCATAAAGTATACCACTCCATTTCCTCTTGAGTAAGAAACAACCCTTTAAAATGAACGCATAAATTAAAATTTACTAGTAAGTGTTGTTTTTTAGGGGCCTTTCACCTACTAGCTTAGGCTAGACTTGTGGGCTAGGAAGTGTAAACTTCCCGCAAGTTATAAAACTCAGACGTAGTGGACCTTTCTTTAGGTAAATCCTTGACTTTATTGACTGTATCTGGGAAGCTCCTCTCAAACGGGAGTTAAGCACGAGGCCGCGTGGAGGCTTGGACAGAGGAGATAACCCTCCGAATCCTTGTCAAAGCGTAACTCAGGAATTTTGCGCATCTAGGGATTCTGTCCTAGACAGAGTTTTGGGCTCAGCTACCCTGCCCATGCGTACGAGTTCGGCTTGCGACTGTCCCCCCAGACTGTTGGTATTACCAAGGTAGCCTTTAGTCTCTTGTCTTTTAGGGTTCATACCTAGGTAAACCAGAAGGTTATTTCTGGTTCACCTTGAACGGGCTTGGAAGGTAACCCTTGTTGAAAGTGTAGGAGGGCGGTTGGGTGATTCCTCCGCTTGTGCCTAAGAACCACTTCAAGGACGCCAAGTAATCGTTCATCAGCTTTCTTTGGGAAAGTATATATTTTACCCTGGTTTGATTGCTTGACGCTTTAGGAATTTTATAGTGTATGCTCTGTGGTTTTGCCTGTGTTTAGTTGGCCTTAGGGTGTGATTTGCTAAATTTTCAATTCTGGAGGACCAACCTCCTAGAAGGTCAAGAAGGTTGAGAAACCTTCCTCCTCTCACCACATTGGAGCCTCCACCTCTACCCCAAAGGCGGAGATTAGACACAAATGGTTCATTTGAACCTATAGGAATAAGTGAAGTTCTTGGTGAACCAGAACTCATTGCTAACCATTTTGATCTTGACACAGTCGAGATAGAAGAATTGTAGACTAACGAGTTTGCCAGAAATTTTAACTCCCCCTTGACTGATTTAAACGATCCTGTGATCGTTCAGGTTAGACCTTTTGATTCACCAGTATTAGGTGTACCTGTGGGTAGGATCATGTCTTTTGCGGAAGAAAGTCCTTTTGTGTTCACCTCAATCCTTCCGGTTGAAGGGGTACTACCTCCCCCGGTAAGTGCCCCTATATCTAGTTTGCCTTCTACACCTTTGACTCCAGCGAGCCAGGTGGTTCAACCACCGGTTCACTCAAACCTAGGAGGTACTTCTGGTGACATGGTTACTGGGATCCCCAGTATACCTACCATTCCTTCTTCCTTTCCCTATACTACCCAGAGTGGTCCGGTAGGATCCTTGGCATTTGTCCAAGGATTCCCGTGGAATGGGGGGCACATTCCCCCATCCAGTCCATACGTAGGTCCATCTCCTTCCTATGTAGGAGTGCAGTTTGGGAGAAACACCTCTTATGGGAAAAGCTTCCAAACCCCTATTTCGGTCCCATACACGAGCTCTTCCTTTTCGTTGTGTAGCGAAGGGATACCTGCTCCTGTCTCTTAGACCCCTGCTTCTATGGGGACGGCCCGAACTTCTTACACTGCCCCTCCCACACACAATCCTGTCACTTACGGATGGAATCCGTTTCAAACAACCTTCCCACTTCACAACCGGTGGCCGGGGGCAACCCCACTTTTTCCCATGGGCATTCAGGGGCAGGTCCCTCTAATCCCCAAGCTGGCACATTTAGCGCCCCGGTTAGGCCCAAACTTCCATTCCTGGCAACTTTGAACTTGCCAGACTTGTCCAAATTGATGAATGACCCGGTGAGGCATGACCCCTTGTGGCCACCTGTTCCCACCAAATTGCCATCGGACATCCCTAAGTTCGAAGGAAAAACTGGTGAAGATCCTGGGGCACATGCCACCACCTTCCATTTATGGTGTTCTTTGAATTCGCTAAATGAAGATTCAGTGAGGTTGAGGTTGTTCCAGAGGACCTTGACAGGTACTGTGGAAAAATGGTACATCGAATTGCCTTCTGCTGCTCTTAGTAGTTTTTGGGACTTGGCTAGTGCTTTTCTCAACCACTTTCAACTTCCAGTCCGATATGATTTCGGAACGGACTTGTTGTCTACTTTTAGACAAAACAAGGCTACCCACATCTCAGATCATATCCAAGAGTGGAGGAGGTGAAAGAGCCTTATCAAAGCCACCATTCCTCCTGAGTTTCTATTAGAGTGGTTCCTTAAATCACTGTTGCCATACATATCTAAGGACGTTTCCACATCAGGAGTAATGAATGAAGAAGAAGCCATACTCAGGGCCCAGCAGTTGGATTTGATTTATTCACAGTCTGGGATCTTATATGAGATCATCCCTGAGGCACCGAGGCCTTGGCACAAAGCGGAGAAGCCTAAGCTTGAACCCCATGCCGATGGTGTGGTTGGGTCCGTTAATTCTCCCACCGTAGAGTCTTTGACTAAGCAAATTCATCAGTTGTCTGTCAAACAGTCTACAGCGGAGGCAGCAAAGGCTGCCCCCTCCCCCCGGAGTGAAATTTTTTTTGCACAAACCTCTCAGAAGGGCAATCAGCAGCCCGGCAGGAAGAAAAAGAAAGGTAAGAAGGGAGAGGGAAACCAAAACAAGCAAAAGCCCGCAAACAATGCTGATGGGGGCAAAAAAGAAAAGAAGAAGGTTAAGTTCCCTTGTAAGTTGTGCCAAGAGGACCACCTTAATCACCTTTGTCCCCTTATGGATCAAGCCCAGAAGTTGCTTAAGGCTCAACAACCGGCTGTCCTGAAGGATCCTTTTCCCCGAGGACAGAACTCTGCTTCAGCTTCTAACGTAGCAAGGGGCACTCAAGCTGCCCCTGACCCAAACTATATCAACATGGTTCGATCTTCGACTTTGTTGCAGACAAGGAACAAAAACTATGAGAAAGAGACTCCTGAGAAGGGTAAAGCTATAGGTGAAACTTCCAACCCTCTCACAATAGAGAAACCTGCTGAAATAATGTCGAAGATACCGAAAGGTGTCTTCAAGAAGACCTTGCATAACCCTAATGCTAGGGCTGCTTCAAACTACTATGTGGTTGAAGACTTAGCTCAAACCAAGTGTGCAATGTCAGCTTTGGAGGTGTTACAGAGTTGTCCCTCTCAGCGGGATGCCCTCTTAGCAGCTTTAGGTAGCATGGACTCTTCAAGTCTCATGGCGAAGTTTCATTTATCTGATGTCAAAATTTGCCTGCCTTACCATGTAGCCCTATCAATAGATGTCGTCCATGGTGGTAAGACCATTGGAAGGGCAGTTGTTGATGAAGGGGCCTCTACATGTGTTATGTCCTTGACCTATTGGAAAGCTCTTGGATCCCCAGAGCTGGTCCCAATAAACACTTTGCTTACTGCTTTTGATGGAAGATCCTTCCATCCGCATGGTATCCTGCCGGCTTTTGAAATTAAGTTGGCAAGCAAAGCAGTGTCTGTTGAAGTAGAAGTGAGTGATGCTCCCTTGGACTACAATTTGCTTCTGGGAAGGAATTGGACTTATGCAATGTCCGCTATTGCGGCGGCCGTTTTTCGTGTAGTGGTTTTTCCACATGAGGGCAAGTTGGTTACTATTGATCAACTTGATTTTACCCGAAAAGGTCGTTTAGAGTCAAATGAGTCCGGTGTGCCATTGGTTGCTCAGGTCAAAACTGCTGCACAGAGCTTGGGGGCTGGAATGTACACATCACTGATGGGCACATTTGATCTTCCAGCCCCGGTTAATTACATTGGTTCTACTAGTGCGGGGAAGTCCATCGCTACGGTTGTCGATAGGACTGATCCTTGGGTTCTCCCAACTCCCCATGAACCTGAAGTGCCCTTATCGGCAGTAGAGGTGGCTTATCAAGCTATCACTCAAGCTGCTGCTGATCCCATTCCTGATCCTCTAATATTCTCAGATGATCTGGAAGAAGTCTATTTGCCCACATGGGCGGAAAACTCTTCGC